>JAOPHQ010000850.1:785000-875000 GCA_030340625.1 Merluccius polli
ACTCACATTCCCGTGGTGACGAGATGAGAGAGATGGGAAGATATATATATATATACAGTATATATATATATACAGTATATATATATATATATATACAGTAGAGAGAGAGAGAGAGAGAGAGAGAGAGAGAGAGAGAGAGAGAGAGAGAGAGAGAGAGAGAGAGAGAGAGAGAACCAGGCTGATATGGAATATGAATGTCAGTCATAATACGAAAAATCCAGCAGCCCTCGTTGAATTATAGATCAGATCGTCGTGATTGGACGAGCTTAGGCCATTGTTACGAGAAGTTAATAATTAACCGATTGTGTTACTACAGGGAATGATTTCATGTGGAAGTTAGTTTTTTTTTCTCCCACTTCCCCTACGTTTTGATAATAGAAAAGAGATGTCAAAACTTGGGTTCTACAGTTTCCCAGCCAGGGGCTCTGTTTCTTTTTTTTAAAACCTTAATTGTGTGCTCTGACCCAATAGAGAACGAAGGTTGGATCGCATCCACTACCCTCCCTTAACTATAGCCAATTATTTTGCGATGAACAGAAGGTGATCTAGCGCCAGTGTCAGGCTCAAGGCTCCATTTTCTTGCGTCCTTAATCCAAATTGGCAGCAGCACAGATACAACATGGCCAACGTGACCTAAAACAATGCTGTGCAGTAATACAAAACATCGGTGATCACCTTTATTTACATTCTTCCACAATGTACCATCATCAGCCACCATTTATCAACCATTTAAGGTTATTTCTTACATTTCTGTTTGTCTTGTCGGGTTATTATATATTATATATATATATGTTAGGTTATATGTGCTTCTGACAACTTCTAATCACAAACTAGATTTCCTTAAAAATGTTTTTAAAATTATGTTCACTATTAGGAGCTGAAAAGTAATTTATGATGTCTTTTAACGCATGACCACAACAGGATTTAACTAGAGTGAAAAAAAAGTGAATTAAACTGCAGCGTGCTTATGACCATCTTCATATGTGACATACACACTCTAAACGACTACTACTTTTCAGAAGTCCTACGTTTTCCGTACGCCAAAGTCGTCGCAGACTGTTTGCTTCGCTGCCATAATTCATTGCTTCCCTTGCTGCCATCTCCTCTGTCATGACTTGCAAGCTCCCCCATCTGCCGTGGAGCGCCATTAAACCAATAGATCTAGCGTTGCAGTGAGTGTTCACGGGCCCGCTCCAAGCACCGTATCCCAACAGCCTCATCCCAGCTGCTCAACTTCCCCATGAAGTACACCTACATGGCAACACCCATGTGCATGGGTGGATGTACATTAGTGCTGAGCGATACATTGAAATTGTATCGAAATTTTGATTATTACATTACATATTGTCCAAACTCGGTTATTAAATTAATAATCAAGCCCGCCTTATTTTCGTCAACCCTCCGGAAAGTTGTGAGACAACGAGTGAGAAATATGCAAACAGTAATCCAGAGTGGAGAGAGTTGTAGTTTTCAAGAAACTGACGACGTTCAGGAAAGAACAGAGTGAAGTTAAACATTAAGCTAAGGAAAGAGTTATATTAAGTACAATAATAAGCAGTTTGCTATCTCTTCAAAACAAAGTTTCAGGTTCAAGTTCCAAAAGGAAGTGATGGGGAAGCACTTTTTTCACTTTTTTTCCCCAACATTAACTACCAAAGTCTTTAGTAGTCATTTATTTAGTCATTTATTCTTGTATATTTTAAGTTTTTAAGTTAAAATACAGTGGAAATGTATTTTGTATATATATATACACTCACCGGCCACTTTATTAGGTACACCTTGCTAATACCGGGTTGGACCCCCTTTTGCCTTCAGAACTGCCTTAATCCTTCGTGGCACAGATTCAACAAGGTACTGGAAACATTCCTCAGAGAGTTTGGTCCATATTGACTGTGAAGGGTTTATGTGGAGTGTGTGTTGTTGGTGGCTGGTTTACAGCCTCACCTGGCCTGAGTCAGACTGATTGGACTCTGGCTGGGTGGGGCTGCACACCTGTGGTGCATGAGCAATCATGGCACCCAGGATAAACCAGCCATCAACACACACACTCGAGGAGGAGCACCGTCATGACTGGTTGTACCATCAGCTCGGCGAATAACATCTGGCCTTAAACTCAATAAACACCTTGAACTACATCTACCCGTGTCCTGTGTCGGAGGGCCCCGAAAGAAAGCCACTTAGGTGGCGTGTGGTGAGGGCAACCCTGCCACATTGACATGATAGCATCACGCAGTTGCTGCAGATTTGTCGGCTGCACATCCATGATGCGAATCTCCCGTTCCACCACATCCCAAAGGTGCTCTATTGGATTGAGATCTGGTGACTGTGGAGGCCATTTGAGTACAGTGAACTCATTGTCATGTTCAAGAAACCAGTCTGAGATGATTCGCGCTTTATGACATGGCGCGTTATCCTGCTGGAAGTAGCCATCAGAAGATGGGTACACTGTGGTCATAAAGGGATGGACATGGTCAGCAACAATACTCAGGTAGTCTGTGGCTTTGACACAATGCTCAATTGGTACTAATAAGCCCAAAGTGTGCCAGGAAAATATCCCCCACACCATTACACCACCACCACCAGCCTGAACCGTTGATACAAGGCAGGATGGATCCATGCTTTCATGTTGTTGACGCCAAATTCTGACCCTACCATCCGAATGTCGCAGCAGAAATCGAGACTCATCAGACCAGGCAACGTTTTTCCAATCTTCGATTGTCCAATTTTGGTGAGCCTGTGCGAATTGTAGCCTCAGTTTCCTGTTCTTAGCTGACAGGAGTGGCACCCGGTGTGGTCTTCTGCTGCTGTAGCCCATCCACCTCTAGCATCAACAAGGCATTTGCGCCCACAGAACTGCCGCTCACTGGATATTTTCTCTTTTTCGGACCATTCTCTGTAAACCCTAGAGATGGTTGTGCGTGAAAATCCCAGTAGATCAGCGGTCTCTGAAATACTCAGACCAGCCCGTCTGGCACCAACAACCATGCCATGTTCAAAGTCACTTAAATCACCTTTCTTCCCCATTCTGATGCTCGGTTTGAACTGCAGCAGATCGTCCTGACCATGTCTACATGCCTAAATGCATTGAGTTGCTGCCATGTGATTGGCTGATTAGAAATTTGCGTTAACGAGCAGTTGGACAGGTGTACCTAATAAAGTGGCCGGTGAGTGTATATTTGTAAAAGTTTTTTTGGCCATACTTGTTGAAGTTAAAATAAAAAATGTGTTATCGAAATCGAAATCGTTGATCTGGACCAATTTCATTAATCCAATTGTAATCGAAACAAATGCAAAAAACAACAACTTATCGCTCAGCACTAATGTACATATACACAAAAAAACAGACACACATACACAGCTTTGCAAATGGAAGTCTTCCTTACTTTGACATTGGTGCCAGACTCATCTTATAGCCTCCGCTGTACAACTATTGCTACAGCTATGACTTTAATGGGCAAAATGCCTTAAGGACAGGATATCAATATGCGTGTCCTTTTCCCCTGGACCTAGGCCTGGAATGGCTCAATCCCTCACTCTCTCAGTGCGTGGGTTTATGAACCCTTTCCCCTACTCTGAGCTGGCTGGCCACGTACCTCCTGGCCCACCATTGTTTTCTGGGGGGAAACAAGCGTGACAACGTGCAAACTTTATGTTGACGTGGTGGAATGCAATATTGGGTAGAGGGTTAGAGGACACAGGGGCTGGTAGTGAGAGACCAATAGAACAACCTCATTAACTCCAGCCCCCTGTTGTTGGCGGTGGTTGGAAATCGAGTAAGGCAGGGGCCGCACTTCCTCTAGTCATCCACTTTTCCCCCAGACGGACTGCTGCTTCTGTTGCCCTAATATAAACTGACACACAGTTAAGTATCCTGGTTGCCCAGCTGTGTGTGAGTGTGGCTTTGTGTTTTTTGCATGCATGTTTGTTTGTGTGCATGTCAGGTTGTCTATGCTCAAGTATGTGTGTGTGTGTGTGTGTGTGTGTGTGTGTGTATGGGGGGGCTTTCTTAGGAGGGAACAATGCTATAGCTGGAATGGCCTGCTTTTCTCAGTATTTATCAGGTTGAAGGCACTTCCTTTATGCCGTGCATTCATCACCTTTGTGCTGATACTCAAGTCAAGTCCTTGCTGTTATGGAAATGAATTAAGGAGCTGTTGTATCCATCCAAACGAAAAAAGTGAACTTTATTTAATTAAGTTTTGGTATGATAATTAGTTTTTGTTCGATTTTTACCTTGCGCCATCAGAAGGTTTTCGTGAACATATTGAGTTGAGTTTATTTGTTATATAGATTATTTTTGTCAACCCGGGTAGAGAGGAACTCAAGAGTACTCTGGGCTTCTTTGTCTTGTAATGCTTCCCATTCATGCTCATCAGTGCAAAGCTAATGAAACAATAGGCTATTTAAAGAAACCCTTCTCCTAGGCCCGTGATTATAAAGACTATTTGTGGTTGTCTCTTTCATTAGGTTTGTAAGGATGAAGAGCCAATATAAAGAAAATAATGAGGACTACATTTGCTCATTGTTACTAAATAGAAGGGAAGGCTAGATTCATAAAAAAATCCAAGAATAAAGAAAACCAACTTAAAAGCTTCTTTATGTAAGAAGAGTCATAAGAACAATGTGAAATCGATCTGCTTTAATATAACATCATTTGAACTTGGCCGACCTAACCTCAACAAAATTGTAGTCCTCCTGAATTTAAACCTATAGTCTTTTGATTTGATATTACATTATGTATTCTTAAGCCGGATGATTTTATAGAAAGTATAGAAATTAACTGATTAAATGATTGAATGGATGAATCAATAATCTGTGATAAATGATTGTTATGTTGGTCCTGTTCCTGTTTGTCTTATTAACTCTCCAGTTAAAAACATTCAACGATTTCAAACGATTTTGATTTTAAATCAAAATTGATTGAAATTAGCTTTGATCGATAGAAGGATCGACAGGATCGATTTTAAGATGTGTTTGTGGGGCTGCCTTATATTTTAAATATATTATTTAAATTTGACCATATGGCCTTAGTGTGGTACATTCCTGAAGAAATATAGTGGGTATATTACACATACCATGTAGCCTATCTTTTTAAGAATTTGAAGTTGTCAGGGCATTTAATCGTCTTTTAATCGTTTGTCAAAATCGAAAAATCGAATCGTGACCTTGACATCGAAAGTCAAATCGGATTGTGGAGTTGGAGAATCGTGACACCCCTAGTTAGAATACACTTTCATGCTTAGCTCATTAAACATGAAAATGTCCTTTTCTTTATTCTTTTTACTTCAGTGCATAACAATACAATTTGAAGCACAGCATCCTGCAGTTCTCCAAGTCAGGAGGAGAGGAGCTCTTATCTTACATAGGGACACATACACAAACACTATCAGTGTGGAAGTTAAGGTCATGAAATGCTAATTGTACAGTAGTAAACGTATTAAATCGGATCAGCACCTCGATACTTAGGGTATCTGGCTCAGAATTGGTTTTGGCAGTGACAAAGGGATGATAACAATTAAGCACTCCCAGAAGATGTTGGAAAAAATAAAACAGAACTAACCAACTAAATAGCACAACATCACCAAAACGCAGTCACTAGTCGATACAGACTGACACGATGGAGTCTTGTCAGTCTGACGGTCCGATACGATGGGCTAAAGGCTACAGTATGAAAGCCAACAGACTATTTTAGAGATCGCATGGACATTTGCGCATGTTGTATACTGTTGTTTTCTGTGTATTCTGTATTCCTTGTCATCAAGCAAATTCATTAACCACATATAGTCACAACCAGTCAAAATCACACAAGTAATGTAATCACTGTACTCACTGTTTATTGTTTGCTGGCACATTTACAGTTTTCAGTAGTTACATCATTAAAGGTGTATTATTAAGGTGTACTATCATTACATCCGTGATCTTATCTGTACATTCCTAGCGCTATATTCATTGTACATATCAAGCCATAACAGTCACTTAGACTAGTCAAACTTGCGGACAAAAATGCAGACTGGTAAGCAAATTAATGAAATTCAGAACAACACATAGACAGTCAGACTGGGCACTGAAAAACAAGTCACTGACAACTACCCATGTATAAATATACTAGAAAGCAATACGTATATTACGGGGTATTAGTATAACTGCCAAAATAAACTAAATCCAATTATATACAAAATCCAAAATCCAATTAGTGGATTTGCACAAAATTGGATTGTGTATATAATTGGATTTAGTTTATTTTGGCAGTTATACTATTACCCTGTAATATACTTATTGCTTTCTGGTATATTTATCTTTTCTATATATTTGTATCTTTATTTTTGTCTAGCATATTTTTATCTTTCTAGTATATTATGCCCTAAATAGGTAGTTGCCGGTGACTTGTCCTAAAAAATTCAGTGCCCATGTCTGACTCTGTGTTGTTCCTGCATCTGATAATAAAAGACTTGAACTTGAACTTTCATTAATTTGCTTACCTGAGTTTTGAGTTTTGGCTGGTTATGCTTGGAATTTGTGTTAATTGATTTAGATTTGATTTAACTTAGGGGTGGAGCTAACCCAATGATATGCCTGGTTGGTTTCATTGTTCAGAAAAAAATGGTTTGTGATGGTTGGGGGTCACTGTTGAATCAGGTCATGAGTCAGGGCAGTTATGCCAGTGTTCATATAAGCTTATTAGTAGGGCTGGGCTTATCTCCCGGTTCGATGCTATCATGATACTTGGCTGCCAATTCGATATGTATTGCGATTTTTCAGTATTGCGATTCTACAAGTATTGCGATTTGATATTAGGATTTATTGTGATTTTTGTTTAGTTTTTGACACTAGAGAATGGGAAAAAGTTTAATCACACATTCTAGAGACTGTATACGATGAGGCATATTTCCAAAAACAATGCACATCACATGTCAGTCAGTGTTTCTGACTTTTATTTCAGCAGCATCATTGATATACTGGGAGAGTTTAACCTCATCACTAGGCCTATTTCTCAGGTCTTTGCCGAAAATAACATACCCAAACTGAACAGACTATATCTCCACAACTACAAGGGCTTTTACCTTAATCTTGGTACCAAAAGAAAGATAACACCTGTGAAAGTGAAATAATCAATGTGGATGCTACTGGATCAGAGTGAATAAAGCTAGAACACAGAATACATTATAAATTCCGCCTGAAATAAATGTCATGTTTTAGTGTGAATGACACCTAGTGCATTATCAGTTAGCAGCCCTATATTACTATAGGGCCATAGCACAACATTTATTTGATGCCAATAAAGTGAAGTAGAGCAAAAGTAGAGAGGTTTTAGTCGATAGGTTTAGGCGGAGTTTCCAAATAAAACAATAAATCCAATGCAAACCAATGCAAAAATGACAATACAAACATGATAGATACAGACAGGTGAATATCTTGAGAACCCATTGTTCAATTTTAACATTTGAAAGGTCAGGGACAATAGAGTTGAATGACACCAAGCCCAACCATCGCCATTGCACCATCCGGCCACTAGATGGCAATAAAAACGTGTGCTCTGATTGAAGGCAATTGATCTATTTTCTGTGAAACCTTCTCTTACCTACTATACATGATTGGAAACATGATTGGGAGGGTTCAAAATGTTGCGAGACACTGAAATATCTGTTTATGGTGGTGTGTGAGTTTTAAGTGTTACTAGAAAAAGAGAAGTTTGTTTGCCTCTAGTTCGGTGAGTTTTGGACTGTTGGAATCAGCTTCTCAGCTAACCTGATGAATCTCAGCTTTCATATGATGTATAGTTTGTATAGATAACATGTTGGGATAAAGATCGCTGTTGCTGTGCACATGCACATGCACAGTTATGAAAAACATAACTCTTGCTCATTCTTTTGTTTGGGGCTGGAATTGTGTTTAATTTAGTTATAATAGACAAAAAGTTGAGAATCTTACCGTTCTAGGGATGTATGACATGACTACTTTCTCACATGATTAAATGCCTTACGAATGCTTTGATTTCGGGAGGGGGCGTGTCTGCCCGTATATGGGCGGTCTCGGGATGAAGAGGTTAAGGGAAGGTTACATGCTACTGTTGATGTAGTGTACTTGTATGCGTTTAATGTGAAAACAATAAACATACTGTTTAAAAACTACAAAAAAAACAATACAAAAAGTATTAATTATTACTTATTACTAGGGATGTCCGATATTATCGGCCCACCGATATTATCGGCCGATATTGGCATAAAAAAATCAATATCGGAAAATATCGGTATCGATTTTTTAACCGATACCGAAATCGATTTTGAAATAATTTCAGACATCTATTTCAAGTGAGGACGTGGTTTGATGACATCATCAAACGCGCCGCGCTGTCTCAATAACAAGCCTGGGCATGTGCGGCCGTGTAGCGGGACGCTAGTTGTAGTTGTAGCTGTAGTTATGTCGGTGGTTTGGAGTTATTTCAAAGTTTCTACGTTGAATAGTAAAATAGGGGTCAGCGCAACATACTAACGCATTCTGCGAAACAGGTCTCATCACAACCGGTTCAGGTCCGCTGTACCGCGCTCACATTATTTTATTTATTAATCCGCGCTTCCAGACCGTCACCGGGGCTTCAGAGTAATGTGTCCGAGGAGAGTAGCCCTCTCCCAGACACACGCTAGCTTTTACCGCTGTTTTTTTTTGTGTCTTTTTTTTTTTTAATCCGCACTTCCAGAACGTCACCGGGGCTTCAGAGTAATGTGTCCGAAGTAATGTGTATCGGTTGATATCGGTATCGGAAATTAAGAGTTGAACAATATCGGTTATCGGTTATCGGTAAAAAAGCCAATATCGGACATCCCTACTTATTACCCATGTCAGCCTTTGATATCCATGTGTTATATGTTAATTTCTGTCATCGTTTGTGTTTTTGTCAGTGCTGCAGCATTTTTAATAAAATCACTAAAATGCAACTTCAGCGCCTGGCTTGAACCTCAATTGGACCACCCGACGACATTTCCCTATGACAAGCCTGCTTACTCCCAGCCAGGGGTCTGGAAAGCACTCTCTCCTAGCATGACAGAGGAACCTCCTCTGGCCGGCCACTTCTTTAATTGAGGTGTCATGGTTGAAATTGGAGTGGCTGGGACCCACAGGAACTCATATATCCACGACCCAATACACCCCCGTACTCCCACCCCCAAAACACTCTCTTACCCCTTTTCCACCAAGGCAGTTTGAGAGCGGGTTCGGAGCCGGTGCCTAATCTCAAACCAGTTCTTTGCATTTTGACAGCCAAAGAACTGGCTCTCTCTGAGCAGCACCAACTCTTTGCTGGTCTAGAACCAATAACCGCTTACGTCAGGGGCTGGGGGCGGGATTATCATGACCAACTAAAACATGACTGCCATTTTTAAAAACACAGAGATTCACTATGTAATTGCAACAGATTTTATGTTAGTCCCTGTTGATTGTATCCCTTTGCCAGAGGAGAAAGGGGCGGGGAGCACCGAGGGAAGAGAGAGAGAGATAGAGTTAATAAAGCATTTGACTGAAGTTCAACTGGATGCTATGTGTGCGTTTATAATTTTCTTATGAAACCCAGTAAGGCAAACCTATAACAGCCGGTTACACTATCGTAATCGCTGTCCATAGCAATCAAGACGAGCAGCACAAATGTGGTGTACCAGTCGTGTTTGGATGCCAATGTAGGCTTGCAAAGCCAGGAGCAAGATTTGTAAAGAGACGTGTAGTCCACTATTGTTGTTATTGTGCTTATATACAGTGATGTGGCTCTCTAGCCTGTGGAAAAGCAAACAGGTTCTGAGAAGGTTCGCAAGTTGAACCAACTGCGAACCAGCACTAGCACCAGCCCAGCACTAGAAATAGGTTTGTGTTGGTGGAAAAGTTGTATCACCATGCCAAACCTTTATCTTTACACACCATGTGTGACTTAAACACTGTGGATCTCACCAGGGGCGCTGCCAGGCATTTTGGGCCCCATGAAAAGATATCACATTGGGCGACATACCTGTCGCCGCGGTACTTCCTCGCGTCAGGGCTGGACTGGGGACAAAATTCGGCCCTGGCAATTTTCTCCTGGACTGGCCCACCACAGGAACGACGAGCGACCGGGGGGGAGGTGCGCGATTGTCGACGGAGGGGGTCTTGTGTTTGGTGGTATTAATGTTGGTTCTACAGGATTTTTTTTTTGTCCCCGAAAAATGTTTTCCAGATTGGTGGGATGCTGGAAAGTGAAGGAGATTCTGCTTGTAGGCTGTTTGATATGCATTTGGGACAAGGATATGCAGCTTTATTTATATTTCTGTATCTGCTAGTTAATAACTGTCTAGATGCACACTGATTTTGTTTACTGTCGTGTTCACACGTTGCGTTGTGTGTGTTTTAGTTAAGTTTTAGATTTGCTCTCTGCCCTGTCTTCACTGTAGTACATTCATCTGGCTCCTTCTTCCTCTTTTCTTTCAATCATTTTGTCTTTGACTCATTCTTTTAATTGTCACACACTGGGCGGAAATTTAGACTTAACTTCCTCTGTCTCAAACTTTCTCTGCTTTACACCACAAAACAACCTGTGTGTTTTGTTTATTTTTCAAGCCTTTTCTATTGAGCCCGGCCATCTCCGTGTAGCGTTTTAATGTGTTCGGGTGAACGCGGGTTCGTGGTTGGTGCTAAGAAGAGAGCGGAGGCTGGCAGGCTGCCTAAACCTGCCAGCACGTCCGTCTCTCTCACTACATGGCCCGCTGCCACCAGGGGTCAGCGGTCAGCCGCCGAACCCACCAGCAGAGCACACAAGGTCAGGCTGGTCCACCATCCTGCCTGTCCTGAGACTTACATTCACTCACAGATACTCAGTGAGACACAACAGTACACAGATACATGCAGATACACACACACACACACACACACACACACACACACGGACACACACAGACATACGCATACACACACATATACACACAGATACATGCAGAGACACACAGCCACACACAGAAAGAAACACACACACACACACACACACAAATACACACAAACATCCAGACACACACGCACAGTCAGACAGATATCCACATGGGAATGCTTGCGCATGCACACACACACACACACATTTATCACATACATTCATACAAAGACAAACACATACGCATGCATTCACACAGCTTTATCATTTTCAGCTCTGCCGCACTGGGTAAACACTCACAGAATGGTAATATTCATTGAGGTTCAGGGATGGAGGAGGAATAGAAGGAGGTGCTCCCCTCCACTTCATCACCCCCCACCTCTCTCTCTCTCTCTCTCTCTCTCTCTCTCTCTCTCTCTCTCTTCTCCCTGTTCTCTCCAGCCTTACTTAGAGTCCTTAGGGCCTGTCTTCTGACGTGGGCTGAAGCTCACCCTTTTTTCCCCCCCCTGAAACCCTGCCTTCGCTCACAGCACGTGGGAGAACACACACACATGCACACCTCCCACCCTTATGCCTTTTCTACCTGGAGAAGAGAGGGGTCTAATGAAAGAGTAATGCGACGGAGACCAGGAAGAGGCTGGGGGACTCAGCAAACCGTGGGGGTCTGGAATTGGATTGTTAGATTGTTGCCACAGTGCATTAGGGCCGGGAAGAGGAAGTGGGAATGTTGGGATTGCCTTTTTTTTCCATCCTCCGGCGATTGGCTCTACCGTCAGTCGCCATGCAGGTTTAAATGATGCCTGATTAATTGAAGGAGCCACACATTTCATCTGCGCTGAACATGATCCGCACACCACCACCAAGTCCACTGTTTTTCCCTCAATGCCGTTGCAATATTAATGTGTTTCAAGACAGCAGTGTAAACAATGAAGAGCTTCTCCATTTTCACCTGCAATGGTATTTTACCATCTTGTTCAGTAGTGAAGTTTGACTTTGCTAATAAGAGTCGTAATTAAGAACACATATGGGATTCCCTTTACCCATCATAGTTTTAATGTTTTCTAATAGACGGAGACTCTTCCTGGCATTCTCATCCTTGATGCATCAGAATGACCAACAGTGTGTGTATGCGCAGCCATGTAGCTGGCAAAGCCATCACATGAGAGCACAGTAGCCCTATAGTACATCTAAGAGATTAGCCAGGTGTTCCCATGCATTAGAAACAATTTGTGGAGGATTAAATTGTTCCAGTCGCGGCTAAAGTGTGACATCAAATGCATTTTCTTCACATTTGGAGGATAAGAGGATTTTGGCTCCCTCCTTTCATTAAGTCTGAATGCTGTTGAAACAGCCTGGGACAGAGCACGGTTAAGATGTGTGGAAAGGATCGATTCTTCCTCCTTTGGAAGCCAGCAAACGCCGGACCCTGCACCTTAGTGCTGCTGCATTAGAAGATTAAAAGTAATGTCTGGACGTGGCTGTTGCTTCTTAATTGATTCTAGGCTCTCCCACCCCTTTCTACTTTCAGGAGAGGTGCTGCACTGTATCGATCTCTGACGCCAATTTCTTGATTGCGGATTTTGATGCAAAGAATCCGGCCTAATGCCATAATCATACACTTGTGATGATGGGGGAATCTGTTCTAATCAAAGACCCAGGCCTTGGCGCCAGAAGGCAGTACTGAGAAGCAATCAGTAAGCACTCTTCTGAGGAGACACACTGATAATATCTGGCAACCGAGCAAGATTTCCTCACCACTTCTGCCCTGGCAAATGCATGATCCTTAACTGTGATTGCCAAAAGACAGAGGATTAGAAAGCATGAGTTTGTTTTAGATTTAGACAAGAATTCATGTGGAGAATTCCATTTGCATGTCAGTTAGCAGTGCTCATCAGTGTTGAGGTGGGATCCTGAATTGACTTCATCAAAGGAAATATGTCTCATTTACTGTACGTTAACACGTGTTAGATATTCAAATGTTTAGTGGTGCACGAGGAAAATGCAGAAAATGAAAATGGCATCGTTAGGATCTCTGACACAAAGTTCACTTCTAATTCGTATTGTAGAACTAAAAGCGAGTTAATGACTAAGACAAGCAGTTAAAGGGATGAGAGCGGATCCCGCCTGTTACACAGTGGACATTGCCACGACAGGCAGCTACTTCATTACTGCGTCAGAAGTTCAGCCAAGTTTATCAGCAGAGGTTGACAAGGTGAAATATGTTGTTTCCCCTATTGACACCGGCTACTGGCCCAAGTAGCTAATTAGTTTAGTAAAGTGGTAGTCCTCCGGGTGAGGTGGAGCATGGGTGCTTCCTCTCGTGCTTGCTTTTTAATAAGCTGATTCTTCTCTTTTTAGCAGCACAGAGACACCCCTTACATTTAGTTGACCCCTGTATTTAGCACATGCTTAGGGCTCAGGCAGTAGATCAGAACGCCAGAAACACTGAAGATGAAAGTAGAAGAGAGGAAATCAGACGGAATTAACGGGAGAAATTAGAGATGGAAACTAAAGACAACTGTGAAAGAGATTGATCATAAAACAACCCTAGCATCGTTTATTCGACTTTCCTTAAAAACAATCCAAATAGAATAGACAGCAAATAAATGAATGCCTCTGTTGTTTGCACCAATAAATTGACTGAAGCTTCAGCCTCAACATTTTTTCCAAGGCAATATTTGGATGTCAGTCACTTTTTAAACGCACCCTTTCCGTACCAAGTATTCTGTAACCTCTCTCACCTCACTTCAATAAGTCACTCCAGTAAATAATGCTAATAATTTCAGGAAGTTCACCTCGACAGGAAGCTCGCTATTCCCTTTTAACAGGCTGTTCAAAGACCTGTGGTGCATTGTTTTTTTTGATGGACAGCAACCGAGCACTTCAATCGTTTTTCTTTTAACCTATTGGGAATATACTTCAGTACATTTCACCTTCAATCTCCATACCGATTGAAAATGTTATATATCGGTGTGAATATGGCTGTGGCTGTTCAGCAGTATTGACACGTGAATATTGTGCGTCAACCACCCCTGTGCTCATGATTTTCCTCATGTTCTTTTTTTCATGATTTGTTTTTCATGATTTTTTTTTTTGCGTTTTGTTCAGTTCTTTCATTCCTCGGTGCCAGAAAGGATGGAGTTCTGTTCTGAAATGGCAGCCACTCTTATTCAGCAATCAAGACCGCCCTGTTTCACCTTGCAAAATGGAGAAAGGCAACAATTGGCTGTACCACTCATTTTGAGTGTTGATCATTGAACACAATATTATTTTTTTATGGTATTACTTGCCATCTGGCACACTACAAGATACAGCATACATTGCTTTCCATTTAGTGGAATTGTATTGTATTTCAATTAAATGAAGGTCACCGCCTTTTATACACGTCGATTGCAAGATGTATGCATTTCCATTAGAATGTGTTGAGTTTGAAAAAAAATGCACTTGATGATGATTTTTACAAAACAGCCATATGTTGTGTAAACATAGTTTCCACTTGAACTGTGTAGATGCGTGCTACGTATGTGCCAGCAAAACATCATGTAAGTACCTGCCACATCAGATTGTTGTGAATAGTGGCTCTCAGGAAGTAGTCAAAGAACACTCATCGTCATCATTGATGTTCATGCAGATGTCTTCCCACATCTCCTCACACATTTAAACAAATGTAAATGATGCACTTCAAATAAAAATCAATTTTCATCAATGGAAATGCTTACAATTCTCAAAAAACAATTCTAACCGGCAATTACATTGCGGCATCATGCACCACAGCAGTGAGTGGAGAACCATTCATGTTCCATCTCATCTCTCCTCTGCTGTGCTCTGTCCTACCTTTCCCCAATGCATTCAGTACTCTTAAGACCTGAAGTTACCATCGCCTGCCTGCAGAGGGTAGGCAGCCACCACTGTAAGAATCACCTTTCATCTTACATGGTGGACACACACACACACACACACAAGCACACACACATTAAAAGACATAGCATAGATGGAAACACACACACATACACAGATAGGCTGGCAGTATGCGGTGGCAGGGTGGCTTGAAGTCGTATAGCCATGGAAAGGCTAACACTAGACTCCGACTACTTGCTCCGTCCGTCCAACTACCGACAGTCAGAAGCACCATACGGTCTGCTCACTGCAACTTTAGATCGGTAATATGGTTTAATGATGCTCCCTCCTACATGGGAGGGGGGGGGGGGGCTTTGTGGTGTGGTGATGGTGGAAATGGTCACTATGGCTAATGTGGTGAAAGCCACTCCTACTCTACATCCCTGTAAGAGGCAAAGCAAATATAATTTCTGTGTCTGTTGTCGTATTAAAATGCACTTGTATAACACCAAGACAATATGTACCATCCCCCCATTAACATTGCCTTCTGGCTTTTATTCATCCTGGTTTAATGCTGCTGTTTTGATGCCATACGCAGCACAGCATAGGAATACAACCGGAGATAAATACAAATCACAACTAACAGTTTTTGATGTGAAACATCGGCATGCAGACCTTTGCATTGCAAATATACCTTTTAAAAGATGTTTAGGAAAAAATAGTTAGCCTTTCGGCGTAGCCAGCAGCAGGTAGCCTCAAGGAGACAAAGCATTGGAGATTGGGGACCAGCTAACATGTTCACCAATGCCTGTTTGAAAGCCACACGGCACTTGATTTTGGGACGTAAATCATCCGCTTTGCTTTGCAAATCTGCCAATTCAGACGGGTAAGGAAGTATGCCTGAGACCTTAGGGTACACATGCATACCAATACACACTCACACACACCAAGGAATGGAGAAGGAACAGCCCAGTGCCACTTTGGAAAAAAAGAAAGTGCTCTCCTTCCAGGGATTCCTGAAGGACATCAATGATATTTGATGTAAACATTGTGTCAGTGTAGATTTACATCTGACTTATCCTTTTCTTTTCCACTGGGTTAGAATAGTTTGATAGTTGCTTTAGGAACCACATTAAGTATGTATTTGTGTGTGCGTATGCGCCAAAATCTCTGATTGCTCTCCACAGACACCCACACACTGGGGTTATTCCTCTCTGCATTTAAGCCTCTAGATTTGTTTTCCCGCCCAAGATGTTTGGGAAGGCCAGCAGGCACATACTCTCTCCTGACTCTGTTAAATATGATGTGTACACTTTAATAATGGATGTGAGCAGCAGCTGGAAAGGGAGGGAGCCATTGATTTACACCTACTGGTTTCTTGGGATTTTTTATAGGATTGGCTAAATGTCATTACTCTGCAGGTGGGGAGGTGATGAACTGCAATAAACTTTGATGTGGAGGGGCGTGTGTTTCTTGTCATTGTCTCGTAAACTGAAACATTATGACAGGTCTCAAAAGATCTACTCGCCTCCCCGTTTCATGTCATCATTTTAGAAACACGGGGCATATAACCGTAAACACAGAAAAACACACACACACACACACACACACACACACACACACACACACACACACACACACACACACACACACACACACACAAACAAACAAACAAACAAACAAACAAACAAACAAACAAACAAACAAACAAACAAACACACACACATGCATTTGGATAGAATGAATGGAAAGACATGTCATACTGTTAGATGAACAATCACCCACACAAGGACACATGTTGACACAATCTCATTCTGTGTGCTCTATATCTGTTGTAATAACCCATGCTGTCAGACTGACCTGATTTAAGCCGAAGTTTGGATCAATGACCCTATTTTCAGGATTTTGTGGTTCACAAAATATTCCTAGCTTTTTTTGGCCTCTAAACTTCAGGAATTACATTTTTAGTTGAAGAAAAGTGAATTCCTCAGACAGTCTACATATTCTAAATGACTCACAATCATACATTCATAGATAGGAAGGAGAGCAATTGCAAGTTGTTTTTGTCTAACCAGGCTACAAGGCTAATGAAGGCATTTGTTTTGAAAAATGCCCAGCCATAATGTTGCAGCACTGCTTTCCTTTTCCTAATCTTAGAATAAATTCTTAACATAAGTTAGTGCCTTTTGCAATTTCTTCAAAATATTTTTTAACAAATTATATTAGTTTGGTAAGTTTTAATAAGCTAGAACTGATAGGATTACTTTAATGGTTTGTTTTCATGTGTTGCTGTTACTGAGTTGGGAAACACAAATGGAGTAATGAACTATATGGTCCAGAATGCTTTTGCTGGTTCTGTTTATAAGCCGAAAACATCCAGCTGTTTGAGACTAAAACGAGTCTCCAATGCCAGGTTGTTCTGGGGATTTATGGTTATTCGGTCCAATTCCAACACAATTATCCAATTGCAAAGAGTTTCCCTGAATGTTACTCTGGAAATGCAGTACTCCAGAAGTTTTTTGTTGGCCAACATCCATCTTTACTGTATTTGTGAATTCCATGTGTCCCTTTTGGCTTCAGCAATTTATGCAAACAAATACATTTTAACATGGAGATGTTTAAGCAGTGGTCAGAAATGATTCCCTCTTAGTTGTCTTGCTGTGGAAGATTCATGTCTAAGCTTTAATTGTCCAGACTACAACTCCATAAAATGCAAATGCGGATGCCATCAAATAGTAAATATAAACCACATCAATTGTACGCCTGTCCTTCTAATCCTGAAAAGGGCAACTCTGTCCTTGACTTCCAACAACTGAAGTGCATGCACCTTGAAGGTCAAGTCCCCTTTCCCTAATAATCACTCTGATAATGTTGCCAGCAGGGCAGAGGTCTTGCTAAGCCCACCATTAATATTCATACAGCATTTGTTCATCAGCTATTGAATGTTGTTGTTGTTGTTGTTGTTATTTTAGCAGCAGGTGAAATGCAATCCAAACTGAAAAGACTTTGTGCAGGATGGCTGTCAGTTAGTCCCATTGTTCTGGTGTGGGGGCGTCTCCTCTATTAAGCAGTCCTGGTGCATTCTCCACGCATGCCACCTGGGAGGTAGCATTCTCTTCACTGATGTCAGCGCTGAGCTCCCACCAGGGGAACAAGAGTAAAGCTCTCTCAGATCACGCCGATTGAAAGAAGCCTTCATTAAGAATGCCGAATGTCGTCAATACTGAGTCCGAGTGGTGAGAGAGAGCGATGGCAGGGTCCTTGACTTTTTGATTGAGGCTTTTCCCACCTGATTTTAAAATATTTTTCTGCATTTTAAATCCCCACTTGGATATTGATGTATTTTTTATGAAAAACACACAAGCTTTAAGAGGTTCTCACCCCAGTGCCAATGTGTACACATCATAATTCATCAAACAGAGGCCAATTGTTTGCATTTACAATGTGGCGAACCTCATTATGTCTGCCCACTAACCAGTTTCCGCATTATCTGAAATGGTTTATGGAGCTTATACAGCCCAATTTACCACAGTGCTTGGTTCCATTGTTGTTCTGTGAATATGATGCTTGTCTTAGCCTGGCTGAGCTAATGTCACCCCAGCTCAGAATGAGGATGCGCTCTTCCTGCAGATTCTTTGTTATTTGGGTGATTAAACCCTGGGGAATTTGCATCCCTGATGGGACATTATTGATGTCACTGGCGCGTATCAAGTCAAATGCACCTTTTGCGCATGTTAATCATCAAAGGCCTTGCTATCCTTTTAGAAAGGCAAGGAGCCCGATGAGAAAGTTCATAATTAAACATGGAATGAGAATCGGTCGATTTTACAGCTATGTATGAAAGCAGAGGGTGGAAATTTGTCAGATCTATATTTGTATGGTTTGTGTTATGAAATGATTAAATGCAATCAATGTGAAGTGCAGCATTAGTTGAAAGTGAATATGGATTAGGAAGTTAAAAAAAACAACCCAGAAAGACAAAGCTCAGAGGTTAGATCAGCCACTTGGAGCAGGTCGTCTTTGTTTGGATTGAACGGTCAATTGATTATGGTATTGGTTTTATCGCAGATGGTTTTACAGCAGGGTCACATAGAGATTGGTCCTTCTTAAGACAAAGCCATTATAATTATTGCTGCATAATCTACTGGCGATCACAATATCTCATAGAGATTTCAGCGTTACCAATTCTACTGTGCAGGTGTACAGTGAAATTCAATGTGATGACCAGGTCTTCTGATTGGCATCGCCACTGACAGCCTTGTCTATATCGTGGTGTATATCTCTGCTCAGCTCCCAACCATTCCACCTTCTCTCCAAACAAAAAATTCCATTATTGTGACAACTCTCTGAGGTGTTTGTAGATGCAGTGACAGGCAAGTCATACTCAGTCACTGGGTTTCTCTTGAAACCTAATTCCCTGCATGGCCTTGCTCGCTCACCCACTGATAGGCAGATAGCGGTGGAGAAAGCTGCACAAGCCTCTCTCTCTTTCTGTCACCATTCCCACTCAGAAAATGTCCTCTTTTATTTATTGTTTTGTACTGACTCTGGTTTGGTCTTGCAAAATGAATTTAAGGCATAGATGCAATGTTTATTAGCCTCAGATTGGATCAGAAATGCATTTGTCACCATTGCACCCGCTAATGCTACGCCTAATTGGTGTTGCTCAACACAAACCTATTAGGTGTTGGCCGGATAACTTGTTGGAGGCAAGGGGGATGACGGGTGGGATGGTTATTTAGTATTTGTGGTTATTGATCGCAACCCCCATAATGTATTTCCACCATCCGCTTTTCTCTCTCCAAATATTGGGGTTAAAAGGAGACTGTCGGCTGTTATAAATTCTGCTCCTTTTCCCATCTGTTTTTCCTCTACGCAGTCTCTCTCTCTCGCTCCCTCTCTCTCTCCCTCTCCCTCTCGTTTCCCTCTGGGCAAGGGCCCAGAGCAGTAAAAGTCCTCTGGCTGATATAATTTAATGGCTGGCATCCTGGCAGTCTCCTTCATTTCACTTTTACCCTTGTCAGTCTTCAGCATGCCCAGAAAACTGCCTGTACAAAAAAGTCATAAAATCCTGTCCCTGTCACTGGGCAAATTTAAAGAACTAATTTTCGCATCAAATTATAAAATCTTTAAACTTGGCTGGCTGGCAGGCTTGGTGTTGGCTCAATGGAATAGCAACAGGCATTTGAGCAATCTACTAGCGCTCATCAGTTTCATGGAGGTGGCCCTATCAGCCCGTGTTGGCTGGCAGCTAGGCAGAGGAACCAGGCAGAGAGTAAGGAACATCTGAGACCAAATGGAATGAGATAAAAATGCTCAGTAGTTTTGGTGCGAGTAATATGATCATGCTCTATTGCGCAATGACCCCCGATCTCCCGTTAGATACAGAGAACTCGTCTCAAATATGTATTTTCCAGTTGACATTCATGAAGAATAATGTTGTATGCTCATGTGGCATATTGTTTAATTGCCCATGATTGAACAACACCAATGTGGGTGTTAGGGTGTTTGTGTTGTGTGTGTGTGTGTGTGTGTGTGTGTGTGTGTGTGTGACTGTGCTTCTGGGTGGTCACTGGTCGTGACTGCCTGTCTGATATTTGTATGTAGGTGCTGCAACATGGCTTGTGGGTGGATGGTGAGCCATTTCTACATTCAGAGCAACTTACCTGTTGTTGAACCTCTTCAGTGGCTGTTAAACCTTCATTACAGCAGAGAAGCTCTGTCGGCTATGTCGATGCTCCCGCAGTCGATATCCAGGCTATTGTCCGAAACCGACCCTTTGTAAATGTTTCATTATAGCTGGATGCTAACCCTCATTGAAAACACGTCTGAGTCAGTTTGCTCGCCCTCTTTATCATTCCGTTCCACCGCTGTGTACTGTCTTGATCTGTCTGATTGAAGACTTTTTCCTGCTGCGCTTCAGCAAAAATATGCCCAGACACACACACACACACAATCACTCTCACACACACACATACAGGCATGCACACAGTAAACAATTATTGTTTCTGTGGTTTTCAGGCTTTTAGAAATCATGTGTACCGTGCATTGTGTCATGTCTTACAACATGACAATGATAGCAGTGAGTGACACGTGTTGAATTGTTTTTGTACAGCGTGTTTAGCGTGGACCCGAATACAGAGACTCGGAAGGCATGCTGCAAGATGAATAAAGTCTTTAGCTGTGGACTTAATTCAAACAATACAATAGAACAAAGAGCTATGTACTGACAATACAATATTTTCACGGTGTCGGCTTTAGCTTTGGCTTGCATTTGTCCGAGAATTACGTAATTGGGCACGGAATTAGGAGTGCCGGAACCAGACACGGTTAATTGTGTCATTCAAGTCACCATTGTCTGAGTTTAAACAGTGCCGTGTGGTCGGGTCAAATTGAGCATGTTGACCGGCATAGGTCA
Organism: Merluccius polli; assembly: GCA_030340625.1. NCBI lineage: Eukaryota > Metazoa > Chordata > Actinopteri > Gadiformes > Merlucciidae > Merluccius > Merluccius polli. Next base: position 806,135 of record JAOPHQ010000850.1, read on the forward strand.
CTACCTTGTTACTTTTGTCCTGAAGTTTTCAAGTGTGGATGCCGCTTCAGTGTTTTAAGATCACCTAATCCCTTTTCTTTCTGTAAAAATGCCCAAGGCCCAAGTCCTCCGAAAGGATTTCAGAGGAGACAACTGGAATAGATGATAAGTAGACGTCCAGCAGAAGAAATGGGTTCAAAGCAATGGATTGGAGAATGACGGCAGTTACACACAATGCATTCTGGGCTGCTGCTCTTAGTGGGAAGAATGTGTGTCTGTCTAGTAGTTTTGACATTCAATTTCATTGATCCAGATGGGTGCGAGCCAGGTTACCCCTGACAATGTCTTTTGAGAATCTATTGAATAGTTCCATGGAAACTGTCCTCACAGGTTTCATGTTGCTACACATTTTCAGCGCATCCCATGAAAATGTATAATTTCAAACACAATAATTAATCAAGAAGGTCCGGAGATTAAGCAAACAAATTGTCCTTTCCCAAACTTGACATATACGTAATGTGGCACGTGATGATTTAGGATAGTTCAAAACTGTTCTGCCATGCCTTTGGCATGCTCTACTGGCCTGTTTTCAACAGGTCTGATCTAAAAAAGAAACCTTCATCTGGTTGGAGAAACTCTTATGTTATCGGCGCATCACTCACGTCAACATAGCCCTCGAAACTCATCATGAGTAGTTGGCGGAGGAAGGTGCTGCAAGGTGCTGCAAGACAGTTATGAAATACGGAGCGGGATAAACATTTGGAACACGTATCGTAGAACAGTTTTGCCATTAATATTATTGCCTTCAATCTCTATTCGTGAACTCTTTGTGACTCAAATTTCTCCATATTTTCCTTCACTACAAGTCCCTCTCGTTAGCATGTGAGATGCAGAAACCCCAAAGTACCAAACCTTTAGGCTTTGATATTTTTAGCAGCCGTCCCTCCCTGCCTGTGTCACATCTACCCTGTGTTGGCAGAGTGGAATTTGAATAAGAGAAGAGATTGAGTGAGAACGCGGCAGCGAGAGAGAGATAGAGAAAGTGAGGGAGGGAGAGAGAGAGTGAGATAGAGAGAGTTTCCCCCCCTGTCTGCTATATTCTGACTGGGCGCCATGCACCCCCCCCCCCCACCCCCCAGCTCCTCTAGTATTCCTCTGCGCCCTGGCAGAATAAACATGGTGAGGGATGGGGGAGATAGAGGGACAAGAGAGAGGGAAGGATCGAGAGATGTCATTACCAAACTCCACCCCAGGGCCTTGTGGTTCACTGCTGGGGTTAACTGGTTTGGCTGAACGTCGTCGGTTGGCTTGGTTACCATCTCCCAGGGTATTGTCCAGAACCCCTCCTGGAGATCCCCTCCGGAGATTTCCCCCCCGCCACCACCACCTCACCACCACCACCACCCCCCTCTCCCCTGCAGCTGCCGTTCAAAAGATGGCCACTGGGGGTGGCAATCTGTGCCGTCTGGAGCGGCAAGGGAGCTGCGCACTCTGTATCTGTTGATATTTGTCTTGCTCTCACAGGAGCCGCCGCTGTTTCCCCTCCATCGAATATGAGAGATCACTCGCCGCATTGAAGTAGTCACGAAACACAGAGGTACTCTTTCGGAGACAAAGGCCCTAGAAATAATATCGCAGCTTAACAGCACTAATAATAAAAGTCGCCATCTCTCTCTTTATGACTCGCCGTTAAGCAAGTTGTTTCTGCATCTACGCGGTGAATGGAGATGGAGGAGGAGGGGACCGTCACAGCCAGAGAGGGAGCAGGCAGGTGCTGGGCCTCGGCGCCTTGATGAATGTCTCTATCTCTGGGCATTAGGTGTTCTATTTTTCATGGCAGACCCCTCAGCCAGGCTGGGGAGAGCCGGGCCCTCACCCTCTCGGAAGGATTGTGGCGCTGTGCACGAGTGCGCACGGCGCCACAATCCTTCCAAGAGGGTGACTAATCCAGGCCGAGCGTCTGGGGTTGGTAGGGGGCAGGGCACAAACAGGATGCTACCAGCGCTGCTGAAAGGTCACACCTGTCAGAGGTGGGAGAAAAAAGAGAGGCGGACAAAAACAGGAACCTCGGTGCTGTTCGTGCAGAACTGGCCTGGAGAGATAAAGCCTCATCATCATCCACACACACACATAGACACACACACACGCACAGGCAGTGACATGGTCACAAAACATGCAAGAACTCAACGATAATTACATTTCTGCTCCACTTACACCCAGCGCTTCTCAATCCAATGCCAGGCGGAGCTGGCGATTTCTTCTTCCCACATTTCAAGGTTGTAGAATTTAATTAATTTGCTGAAGGTCATATATTATGTTCCCTCACCGGTGTATTCCCGGTATATTGAAATGTGGTACTTTTTTTATTGCTAGTGGCTATGTTCATACAGTTTAGGCATATTGTATTTCCAATATCTCTTTAATTAATCTTGAACTAATAGACTCCACTGTATTCCATTTTAAAGATTATTTCTCCTTTAGGGTATTGGTCCCATATAGGCAGTCTGCTCTGCCCTACCACATCTGAACGGTGATTTTAATCTTGATAACGTTATTAGTTCACTCATTGCATCGACGACAACACCCTCATTTACTACAAAGGGCTTATATCTCTTATATTGTTCTGCCTTTCTCCCTGCATCACCACCATACTCCTCTCTGGGAGCCTGTGTGCATTTACTACTATACTTTTTTCAGAGTACCGTAAGCCCACCTAATGCTATCTACCTCACTTCCTCTCTGCATGGTCACTGTACCATCTGTCCCCTCCTCGCTGGAGCAGCAGCAGCCTTGATTGTTACGCTGACAGTGTACCAATGCACCCTACCAGAGCACCGCCCCCACCCTGCGCCAACCGCATCGGCCCGGCACCACGCCACGGCTGGGGGCACCGGCCCCCCCTGATTCAACAGGCAAATTAATCTTGCTTTGTTGGAGTCGTCAAGTCCAACCAGGGGGAGCGAGTTTGTTTAGCCGTTTTTTTGCGCTTGCTGATGCAAGTGCTTTTCCCTCAAGTTGGGAGCCTTCATTTGTGGGCAGTTAAAGATCTCTCCATCTGTTATTAGGCGGGGCCGCGGCGCGGATGCCTTGATGAATAGGTATTTCTACTGCTATCGAATGGACCCCGGCCCCCGGATGGAGGCAAGTAATGGTGCGGATATTAGAGCGAACAGCTTTTGTTTCCCCAGACCTCTGCGTGAACGCATCCAATAAGGCTTGATTAGAGGGAGGTGGAGGGGGAGGGGAGAGTTGCTGTAAGACACAGGTACATGGAGAAAGTCTCTTTGCTGTTTCTCCATCTCTTTCTCACAATAATCGCAAGTCCCTTACATATACGCCATTATACTTTCTGAATCACAAAATAGACACAGACACACACAAGCAGACACACGCACACTCAAAACAAACCCATACACATATTGCACTGTTCTTCCATTGCAATTGACCCCTGTCACCCTTATCTGTTTGTGGCACTGTGTCTGATGAGAAGATAATGTGTCAGTATGGGTGCTTCATGAACAGCCATTTCATAGATCAGTTTGTCTCCCTTGATGTGTTCGACCAGACAATTTGAAATCCTATTTCAGGGAAGAGCAGCGGAAATGTATCTGTGATTATTAAAGACTTACCTCATTGACCTCTGACTGGATGAGAGAGAGAGAGAGGTATAGAAAAAGAGAGAGAGAGAGAGAAAGAGAAAGAGAGAGATCAAGAAAGATAGAAGGGGAGATACATATCACAACAGTTGACTACCCTTGAAATAATAACCAGTTCCAATATCTTCCAAACTCCATAATACATACAATTTACACTGAACAGTGACTATACTGTATGGTCATTGTGGTTGGCACATATCACCAGTGTATCACACATTGACCGTGACAGTGACAGCAATATCTATTTCAGACATTCGATACAGACTGGCTTTTGATGACTCAAGTTCAAAAACAGTTGATTTTGTGCTCATTGCTGTGTTCAGCCAGCGAGGTGATTTGATTTGACAAAGTACGTTCAATATGAATTATATTCAACGGTCCTTTGGAGTCATTCAGGTCAAGGAGACCAGTAGATTTGTATCTTCGGGTACGTAGCTGCGGGAAGATGTTTTATATCAGAGCGTCCTTATGAAAAGTGTGGAGTGGCTGACAGGGATAGAAAGAAATCACTGTGTGGTAGTCCCAAATTTTCCCCAGTATTAATTAATTAATTAATCTATTGAATTCAATGCCGTTTAGAAATTCTCCAGAACTCACAGCTGGCCAGTGAGTTTAAATGCAAATAGTGGTACTCAATTTATTTGTTTTCTTCTCGTGTCACAGCAACCTTTTTTGCTTCATGCGGGCTCTTGTACAAATCTGAAATTGTTTTTAGGTGAATGAGATATAGCTAGCTAGAAGCATCATGAGATATAGCTAGGCAGAATCATAACCAATGCCATAAACAAGGTTTCATTCAATTTGACCAGGGTTATGACTAACTATGTAAAGTTTAAGTTCCATCATCTCAATATTCATGTCTAGTTAAATATTGGCAAATACATTATAGATTATTTCGAAATTATAATGACAAATATATAATAGAAATACATTTGAAAAAGTTCCTCCTCAATCCCCAGGGGGTGCTGCACCGCCCTCAGCACCCCTACTTCCCGTGGGTATGGTCGGGTACACATTTACCAAACAAGCATCACATTTCCTTTATTAATTCTCCGTCCCCAAGTTAAATCAATGTGATCAATCTTTTCTATTTTAACATATACATATACATGTATATATATATATATATATATATATATATATATATATATATATATATTAGGGATGGGCATTTTAAGAAATTTCCTTGATCGATCATCGCTAGAATTATCGATCAATTATCGATTAATCGTTTTTTTTGTTTTTGGGGGGGGGGGGGGGCGGGGGGTGGAGGTGCGCGATTGTTGACGAGGGGGGGCGCTTTTGTAGCGCACCCCGGACCTACGACCGACGTATTATGACAGTCCTGGACCGGCCCAATAATCTGGACCGGCCCAAAAATAATAATACACAAAATAAAAAATACCAAATAATCGGCCTGAAATCGTCCGGCCGAACCTCCCTATGGCAGCCCGTCCCTGGTTATAGGCCTATGCGGCGCTCGTAAAAGCCGAACAATGCGCCTACATGCCCTCTTAAAGGTTTGGAAACGATTCAACAAGACTACATCTGTATTCCAATTACAATAAGTAGTCTACTTATCGGCCAACAATAATCAAACAAGGCAGTAAAAGTGGGCATTAAACTGTATAACTGTTTTGAAAAAAGGGGAAAAGGCCGACATGCCCATACAATATGCAGCCAGCGCTCGGAAAAGGCTCGCGACAAAAAGATGAGCCACACATTTAGAAACAATTGCATGAACTATCTAAAAGCAATACCTTAGTCAGAAAACATATATGAGACTGAACTTGTCACAGTTATGGAAATATTGAAAATGTTGGAGCGGCTGGCTTGACCACGCAAAACCGAGAGACGGCTGTCTTGACCGCAGTACGCGATCGGTCATTAATCAATAATCGTATTTAACCGTATAACTGCACACAACTTTATTTAAAAGCAATCAAATGGAAAACATGTGTGTTTGTATTTTGGTGTCCGGTGCGTGTGGATGTGCGGCTCCTCCGGCGGAGCGGTTCATGTTAATAGCGGAGTCCGGGAGGGTTCACCTTCACGGCGTAGTTACGAGGGATGTGCGACTATCGTCTTAAAAAATACTAAAGTGTTTTTTAAAGTTAGAAAGATATTAGATATTCAACCGATATTCACGCTCCGAATTACAGCGACCAGACACGGGGAACTAAAGCCGCGATCACCGCACCGCTTCAAGACTCACAGTATGCAACACAACGTCCTTTTGATCGATAACAATATAAATTGATCGACACATTTCTTAACGATCAATGATCGATCATCGATTAATTATGCCCATCCCTAATATATATATATATATATATATATATATATATATATATATATATATATATATATATATATTTATTCCATAGCTGGTCCATTAGTGTGGAGCTAAATACCAAAAGCCAGACACCCTAGTATTTTTATTTGTGTGCCTTTCAGGATTCCAGTCAGGCATAGACTTCAGGCCAAGTCTGGTCCCATTTGTTGTCCTGCAATCCCGAACAACAGATAAATACACACAAACTCACTTAGAAAGACCCACACAGACACACACTCACATACACACAAGCACACTCACACAAACTCCTGGAAAGGCACATTGCCAGTCTCCCAGGACGACCATTGTCATAAATCAGGCTTGACCCATTTCTCTGCCTCTACCTTCAGACACTGCATGGATTCGGCATCATTAATGTTCCCGCCAAATCATATTTACCTGAGCTCACTTTGTGTCCACAGTCATTACACACATTTTTCTTCCTTTCCATCTTTCTTGTTTTATTCACTTTTTCTCCCTCTGTCTGATATATTTTTCCACCTCTCTTACTCTCTCTCTCTCTCGCTCTCTCGCGCTCTCTCTCTTTTCCCGCTATCTTTCTCCACTCAAGTCGGCGGCAGTTTGTCTACAGGTGTGGAGAAGAGAATCAGAGAATAATAGGTTGCAGGTTTAAATCAATCATCAATATAATGCATTGTGCGTTTGAAGAAAGAGCATAATCCATATTACACCCCCCCCCAAAAAAAACAAACAAGCAAGCACTGCCTTTAGCTGTCTATTTGCTTTTAAATTATGTGTATAGGCCTGTGTGTCTTTTCCTTATCACATGACTTATTCGTATTCTCCTATTTAGTGGCTTGGAGTACAAGAGTCTATATCCATTAGTTTTTCTGGGCCCAAATCCCATTACAGGTTCATTGCACATGCAAAAAATATTCATATTTAAGGGCAAATTAAACTCAAATTACTACCCACACTGAAGTACGGGGCCTTGTACAGACTGCACCTGTCATGGGTCTTAATTCATATTAAACTTAATGGTAAATGGTAAACCATTCTGTAGTTTTTCTTTTTCTTCTTACTTACTTTTTACTTTTTGGTATTCAACCTGTTGCATTGACTGCTGCAATGATTATGATGGACACTTAACGGATCTAACTAACATGTACAAGAGAGAGGGAACAAAATGCAGAACTGGTGTTAATGAAAGATTATGGTGGACAGCCTGGAGTAGCTTTTCCCCCCACGTGACCTTCCCCTCCATTTTTATTCAATATGGATTATTTCTATTGAAGAGCAGGAGGTTCACTCTCTCTGCTCATTGGCACAACACTCTGCCTTCTTCCTGCCCCTTTTTCTCCAAAAACTTTTAGTTGCTAGCTGGCTTCATACCCAAGCTCCAAGGGCTGCAACAAAGCAGTCCAGAGAGTTCATTAGGCATTGACAATGCAATCAATGCAATCAGAGACAGACAGTGGAAATCCAAAATGAGATCTACTGTGACTTTTCCTGCTTAACGGCACACTAGTTAACCTCTCTCTTAAATCAACTGACAAGCTTTGCAGTATAGTATATATATATATATATATATATATATATGTTTTGTATAGTTTTTTTTTTGGAAGCTATATTGTTGAATATAAAGTTCCTCATCCCTTTTTTTCTTTGTCTGGAGGACCATTTCGGGACCATATTGAGCCACCTGTCTGACCCTGAATTGATTGTTGAAAGGTTGGAGTGCGGTACCTCGGAACTGGTGGGACTAGGTCTGTGTAAAGGCTTGTTAATATGTTGCACTGTTTTGGAGGGAGTATAAAAATCAATTCAACTCCTTAATGACCCCTTTTTACCCCCACTGGGACGCGTCTCAACAAGACACCTGTTCATTAGCACTTTTACAGCATGTCCACTTCTTCCATATATTCCCTTATATTATTCCCTTGATTTTCGTATCTTTGTGTTTTTGTACATGGGCACCAATAGGCACACATCTTAAAGAAAAATACATTTCCCAGTGTTAATCCTGTGTCCCTGTGTTAATTGTTCATTTATCTTTTGTTATATGTAATATATGTCAGAAAAATCATTTTTACTTGAAAATCCCTGTATTTTCTCTTCCTGTAAAACGGTTTCAAATATTTAATTACATCCTGCACTCGGGTGTTTACTAATTTTGCATCCAATGAAAATGCTTGGCTATTGGCTGCTGTAAACACCTATCAATATCCAAGATAAGTCCCTCCCTAGCTTTAAATACGTAAATATAGGGAATCAAATAGCACTCTGACTTTCGTTTCACGGATCCTTTAAGATAGCTATGTGCCATGCTGTGCACTTGTGGTGTGTCTGTTTCTTGGCTCTCCTGTCCGACTTCCATGGAGCTGACCAACATCTGCTCCTATCTTTGTTGAGTTGTCATTGAAATTCAGTACAGACATGAGGACTGCAAAGCACAGAAAACGCTTAGGGGAATATGCCGCAGCTATGAAAAGCACACACACACACACACACACACACACACACACACACACACACACACACACACACACACACAAACACAAAACACAAACTCAAGCACACACAAACACACACATTCAAATTGACATTCACTGTCTCTCTGTCTCTGTCTCTGTCATTGTCTCTCTCTCTCTCTCTCTCTCTCTCTCTCTCTCTCTCTCTCAGCAGCATGCATTCGGACCTCTTCTGCCAACATAGGTGCAGGACATTACTTCTGCCAACATAGGTGTAATGTCAAGTACACTTGACTTATTCACAGTCCCTAGCAAACTGAAAATCCCCCAACGATGAGTAAAGGTAACTGAATGTAGCACACGTTAATGTAACATGCTGCAATCATTGTATTGACTCAATCACTTGTGGATTGTCCTCCATGTAAAAACATGAACCGATGTGTTTGCTGAATCAAAGTCTTCCACTGTACAGTAGTGTGTTATTAGCCACGTCAACCGTCCCTCTATCTAACTTGTGTAGTGGGAAACTTGCATTTCCTTTATTGATTTACAATAGCTTAGTTCACATTTTTACTTATCTCTTAGCTAATCACAATCCTTTTTTTTTTTACCATGTAGAACAATTCTTCACACTTCTTAGAAGCTGTGTTATTTTAACTTGTTTTTTCATTCATAGGTTTTTTCATAGCTTGTGTGATTAAAACCTGTTTCTGGCACTGCAAACTCCAGTTATTAACAGCCACTGAAACTCAGAGGTCGCTAACTGTCAATTAGAGATTCATATTGATTCATGATACACTAGTTTGTGTTTTTATTAACTTTTGTAGGAGCACTCATAACATAATAGTGCATGCGAAAGAGTTATTCCTTTTGGTGCTGTTGTAAATGGCAATATGAAGCGTGTGTGTGTGTTTGTGTGTGTGTGTGTGTGTGTGTGTGTGTGTGTGTGTGTGTGTGTGTGTGCACTTGTGTATGTGTGTGTGTGTGTGTGTGCTTGTGTTTTTGTGCACTTGTGTGCATGCATGTCCTTGAGTGTCCTCCTTCCGCGTACCCTAGGCTGGCTAGGGTCAGAGGGAGGATGGAGACAAAGGAGATCAGGTCATTCACTTGAGAGAGGTAAACAGCACCTTATATTAGCAGTCTTCCAAGGGTCAAGGTGGAGTCACAACAAACTGCTCCACTTTCAGGTGACTTTGTATCTGAGCTTTGTAGAAATTATTGTGGAGATGGTAAACTGTGTGCCCAAACATAATTTCCTTTAAAATGTTTTGTCATAGTGCACATGTCTTAGTTGTGTTTATCCCTCAGATAGATATGTAAGAAGCAGTTTTTATTATATTAAAAGGGCAAGATGCATCTTTGGGCAAGATGTGTGTGAGTGTGTGTTTGTGTGGTCAGTCAGTTGCCACATCATTTTACTCTTATTTGGCTTGTCATTTGGCTGAGGGTTGGCGAAGGAGTAAATATCCAATATGGAGATCTGGGATAAAATCCTGGCAATTATCAGCTGCCGTGTTCACAGTTACAGTTTCAGTTTTGATAAAACTCTGTATACATTATATCATGTGCTATTTATACAAACGATACAGCAAGGACAAATGCTGCAATCTGCCCTTCCACACACTGGGCTTTTAAATGTAGAATCCTAGAAAAGAAAAAATATTAAGCACATACATAAGTGCATAGTAGCTTGCGCTTTAAAATGTAAGATTTCGCTCTAAAATGTAAAACCAGTTTCAATGAACAGACCTTGTATAAATGCAGGTTATGAATAAATAAATTAAATATCCATTCACCCCCACCCCATGGTTGAGCTGTCGTATTTTTATAAATATGCATATGCACGCACACAACATGCATACGCACGCACACAAAACTCCCGGTCTTGTGCGCACGTACACACACCCGTAACACACACGTAACACAACGGAAAGCAAACACATGCGCATGTTGTCGCTCTTCTCCTGTTGTCGCCTCTCCCTTGCTCTCTCCTCTTCATAACATGATCATGTTCATATCCAGCTCGTCCGAGCCATCTGTGTCCAAGCTCTGCTCTTTCGGAGCATTATGTAGCATATTTGTTTTGGAACGAAATGGGAGGAAGGAAATCTTTTAATGCCGTTATCTCCTCAGGTTTCTTTGTTGCCTGCTGTTACTGGAGGCTCGCCTAACAACCCCAGGGATGAACACACACACACACACTCATACACAGACAAACACACACACACACACACACACATTCATATGTACGCACAGGCACATACGCACGCACACACACACACACACACACACACACACACACACACAGGGGTGATGTTTGGCCAGTGTCCAAATGCATGTTCCTCCGAAATTGAAAATAAAGGTTTTAGTTTCAACCAAGCAGTCCTGTAGTTTTTTTCTTCTTACAATTTTGATTTCAATGACTTGTATTATTTAACATAATTCATTTAATTATTGTTTTACATTGGTTAAATGTACAGGCTTAATATCGTTTCCCCCCTAGATAACAAACTGGGCAGTGACTTTTTGCAGTCACAGTCAGCTGTTCAGATGACATTTTGACCAGTCTGTACGAGTTAAATTCTCCTTTCTTACTCATTTTGTTCTTCCATACCGCCCATGGAGTCAAGAAAAAAAAAAGTCAAAGAATGAAATCTTCTTCCTGCACTGCCCCTGGTGGTGGAAGACAATCACTCACTCACTCACCCACAGAGAGAGAGAGAGAGAGAGAGAGAGGTTAATGTAAATAAATAAGTAAATACATAAAAATCAACAGTGCAAAACAGGAAGAAAAAAAAAAAAGCTTTGCAAAAGGAGCACATGCCCTTCGCCCCCTGCTGAGCTGTGGGCGCTGTGCCCCGTCCAGATAAAATTGTCTTATCTGCCAGCAGCAGGGCTCTGTCCTTTAAGTAGGCAGCAGGAAGAGTCATTGTCCGTCCAGCCGGCATCTCAACTGATCCATGTTGCGCCTGACCTTTAGCACCGCTTTCACATTCGCATGCCAAAGTTTAGATTGTATTAAAGGTAGTTTTACCGTGTGGTTTAATGACCTCCGTGTAGTAGTTAATTTCATATTTTCTCCCATCGTGGTGTTGCACCATGGTGTTGTACATCGGCAATGTTATCCAGTGACATGAGAGCGGATGAACATGTGGAGGAAAATAAATATTTAAAATATGCATTTTTTTGGTCAGCCTGGTGTATCTGAATATCCAATTAGTCAACGTGCCCAGGGTGTTTTGGTAGCATGCCTCTCCTTAATCACACACCCCTTAATAAGCATGATATCAAGTCGTAAGTTTGCTATCACGCTGCTTGACGGGCACTAATTGACTAAAATATCTATCTGAGATCTTCATTATTATTCATTATTTAATTTACAAATTAGATTGTTATTCTTATCCACAGACCATTCTGGTGATGTGTTGATTTTATTCACACAGAAAACAGAAGTAATTAGGTTCTTTTTAGGTAATGGGTTATATTATTATTTGTTTTATTTTTATCTTAATTCCTAACTTGTTTTTTTTTAATGTAATTTTAGGAAAGGTTTACAAGATCAGTGTATTCTAAAGGTGTTGATGACTATGGTCTCCTTTGCACACACACACAGTCACACACCACCCACACAAACCGGCACACAAACACACAACACACACGCACACACACACACACACACACACACACACACACACACACACACACACACACACACACACACACACACAATGCTAGCTCACATTTTGACATGTCCCTGAACAACATACAGCCAACATAGTACATGTTCCCTCCCAGACGGCATAGCGACCACACACAGCCTGTCGGTTGCCGTGGCGCAGCCCACCTTCTTTCCTCCACTCATGTTGACGTTCCCCGAATGTGTGCTCAGCCCGTGGAGCATAGCTCTGCGCACCACTAATGGTGGCGCCGCAATCTTTTCAGTATCAAATCTATTCTCCGTGCGAGTAGTGCACACAGGGTGAATAAAAATACACGGCAGTACATACACTGACGATGTACGCTTTCGGTGCCACAAGCAATCTGCAAGTGTTTGCCTTCATTCAGAATGATATTGAGACTATTGAGCTATGATGTGTTCATATCAGCTGTGAACTGGTAGGAAAAGTCCCACTACCTATCTCGCAGTGGTGGGGAAAATGTGCCTTTGTTTGTTTGAAGAGCTCATTTTGGAAATGGGATTTTGCTATGTCAATGTTTTATTACAATGCAGGGAGAGGGGCGGTGGGGGGTGTGACTACCCACTTCCCACAGTGCTGAGTCTCTGACATTGGTATGGGAAATTATTCCTTAAATGCTTGTTTTACTCTACTGTACTTGTACCGCACCTTCACCATTCTAGAGATCCATTGGTGTGTTGTGTTTTGTCCTCATTCTAAGGGTTCACAACTACACACAAACTTAGTTTTTCTTCTCTCGAATAACCACTTATTCTGCTGAATGGCAGCATACTGTTGCTACCAGATGTCGCATTTAGAAACATCATATTTTTAGTCATGCTTCTTTCCCTTGACACATACATAAACACATACAAATGTGGTCGCACACACACACACACACACACACACACACACACACACACACACACACACACACACACACACACACACACACACACACACACAGATACTTAGAAAGTACCACTGTGGAATAGTGATGCGCGGTTAAGGTATTTTCTTAATACCTGGCCATTTTAGATTTTTCTAAGGCTAAAACAAACGTAGTCCTAGTTGTTCCCAATAGTATAAACTAAGGCTTTTCTTCAAAAGTTGAAACGGAAATCAATATGTATGCCTTTTAGAGTGATATTAGACGGTGAAATCTACCCCCACCACGAAACGTTGAGTTTCTGAGTTCGACCTGGAGGGAAGGCATATTAGACGAAGGCTATTATATTATTAGTTGAGATGGCAGAGCAAATTGAGGCCGAATTGTTTAAATGTTGTATTCACCATTTTTTTCTCTGTCAATTCCGCGATTTTCGCACAGCACTTACCACGCTGCATAATAGCATAATGAGCTAATGTGAACACAATATTGACATTTCATTTTTTAATTAATTGCACAAACAAATAAGCTGAAAAAAAGGCTGATCCGTAACCACGTACAACCGTGGATATAGTCCAATAATTAGACCTGTGCATCTCTACTGTGGACACAGAGGCTATAAGTAGTCACATGACACAGAGCAGCCTGGCTTGTAAGGAAGCCCATTACAATGAGGTGACCTCAGGAGGTGTGGTCCAAGCTTGAAATGTGTGCATTCCGAGCTCTCGTCCAATCAGTAGCTAATTACGCCTTTTCAGTCACAACACAGACCGAGGCGTGGAAAGTAGGAGTTGTGTGTGTGTGTGTGTGTGCAACCGTGTGTGTGTGTATGTGATCGTGGGGTGCGCCCGTCTGTTCATCCACAGCATCGAGCACGAAAAAAAAAAAAAGATAGAGTTGAGTGATTGGGAGAGATTGACAGAGTGAGAGCGAAAGAGAGAGAGAGTGAGCTATCTCCTTGCTGCTAGCCTTCCAGACACGCCGCCGCCATGTGGTTTCCTGGTAAGCTGACAAAGACACTGAATAATGTATCTATCAGTGCGCCTGAGCGCGCCCAGCACTGGGCACTGAGAGGAGAGTTCTGCCGGCTTGTTATAGGCTCATCACAGGTGAAGATGACATGTGGAGGTGCGGCCGACCTGGCATTGTCTGCCTGCCCTGCGTGGAAGACACAGCGCCCGCTCTCTCGCTCTCTGCCCAGTTTTGAGACGGAGCAAGATAGATCCGGAGAGGGAGCGAGATAGATAGGGAGAGGGAGCGAGATAGATTGGGGGAGAGAGTGAGAGAGAGAGAGAGATAGGCCGGGAGGGAAGGAAATAGTCTCTGCGCTCCCCCTAACCCCCTAAAATGAAATTGACAGGCCCCGCTGAAGTAATTGCTCCCAGCACTGTTTTCTTTGGCTGAAAATACAGTTATCGACAAATAGGGGATTCAATAAACGGCTGGAGATGAGGCTCAGGGCAATGGTCAAAAGGCTGTTTCTGTCCTCTAGTGTTGAGGCTGCCATGGTCCCAGATGTTTCATCATGCCACCTCCCTTGTTCTCTCTCTCTCTCTCTCTCTCTCTCCCCCCCCCCCCCCCCCCCCCCCCCCCCCCCTTGTATATTACTCAAACTTTATCCACCTTGCTCTCTCTCTCCATCTCCTGTTTTTCCCTCCTCGTAAGAAGCGTGCAATATCCTCTCGCTCGTCTTCACACTGTGCGCTGCTCACATGCCCGCCCGCGTTCTTCTCATCGACATGTCATTGTTTGTCCGCCCTGCACACCCAGAGAGTGTGGCCCTTCTGGAGGATTGTGCAACGCAAAGAAATAACACAAATTATTCCACCGGCCAAACAAAATGAATCATTAGAGAAATGAATAGGAAAGAAACGGGAAGAGTAAAAAGCAATTAAAGAATAAAGAGACAAAGAAAAGAAAGAAATGAGTGGATAGAGATGTGAAGAAAGATGGAAGGAAAGATGTAATGGCAGTTGGAAATAAAGAAAGATGGAGAACAAAAGTACACAGGAAAGAGCAATCTATCATGTGAACAAACTCCTTCCCAGAAGCCCTCATCAGACTCCCGTGCCTCTCCAGATGGTTGCTCTGCTGCCTTCTCTGTGGTGAAATGCTGATACTACACGCCCATATGATCCACCAGTGATATGGTGTGGTATGGGGGAGGAGGGAAGGGGAGCATTAGGGAGCATTTGGTCAGCGTCTTTGGTTTCCAGAGCTAAAGGTCAAAGCACAAAGTGAAACCCGAACTGGGGCTCTGCTGGACACAGCTTTCCGCATGATGGGAACTGCCGAGAGGAGAAGAAGATAAATAAAAGACAACATCCTACGCGTGCTGTGAATTCCCTCTCCACCCCTCAGCCAGTTTTGATGCAATGTATTGATGCAACTCAGTCGTATCTTTAGGTTTTGCGCCGGAAACGTATAGCAAAAGGTAGTGAGCCCCATGGACACCACACTTCTTTGAGCAAGTCCCCCCAGACACACATGACGCACACACACATGCACACACACCTGCATATGCCTGCATATATTCATTCATAAGTCTTGCTGTGTTAATACCATCCTGTCCATCCATTATTCATTATGCAGAGCATGGTGTGTGTACCAAATTCAGTGTCTAAATTATATTTAATATACAAGGTAACAATGCAGTGCTCCGTAGGTTATGGATTCAGTCTACAAGCACAATTCGATATGCATCTCGGTACATGGGCTCCAATACAATACAGCAACCATACTTTTTGTTTGAAAATCTGCGTTTCAGTTCGATGCGATTTGATACACTTATATTTGTTAGATTTAGGGATGCAATAAAAAAAATTGACAGACTACGCTGAACTAGAAACTAGAAAAAAACACTAATTCATTCCTACAAAATGTCAGTGAATCAGGGATTTGTAACGTTTGATGAGATGAAAAGTGGATTGGTTGATGAGAGTGCATCAGTTGATGCACTCGCATCGTGAACACTAAAATCGGGGACCGATGTGCATCGTTGAATAGTTACATCCCTAACCTGTAGGCATCCATGTTTAATGTTTTTACGGTGTGAGCCATGTGTGTCTAAAGAGGATTTTCTGTCAACGCCTTTGATAGATAGAAATAATGATAGAAATCTGAATCTGAAATCTCTCCATATATACCTGTTAAGGGAAACCTTAAGTAGATGTCCAGTCTGTAGAGATATGAGGAGATCATACTTTTTATGTTCAATCAGGACAAATGCATTACAAAACATTTCCATTGATCTATGGACCCATCACTATGTCTGCCTGTGGCCTCATGTCCCTCTACCTTGCTTTCCCTCCCTCGCTCTCCCCTTTCGTTGTGTCTGTCTCCATGTGAGATAGCACTCATATCAACTAACATCAAACAATGATAGAAATACCATGGAAAGGACAAAGGGAAAAGAGCTAGAGGAGATTAAAGTGAGCTTTGAGAAATTGACAGACGGTAATAAGAATGATTCCCTCTTCTCCTCTTGGCTTAGATAGCCAGGAGGAGAGAAGAGAGCAAGGTATGATCAAGTCTCCCGCACAACATGCGAGCACACACACACACACAAACACACGTCCTTCAATGCCATTATTGTCAGCAGAACAGAGCAGAAAAGCGAGTGAATCATCCCAATGTGAGAGGTGAAGTAAGGTTTATAATAATTATGAGTGCACCAGCCGGATCCCAGCCAGATCCCAATGGAGATGTTAATTCATTTCCCAATGTCAGTCACATTTACATTTGTTTCTCACTTTGACTCACCTTTTGCACTCAGTTTTCCAATTTGGCCCACGTCCACCTTGTAGTCAGAAACTAGGTCAGGTCATGTAATATATGATGATAGAAATTACACCAGTGTGAGCTGAATTACGTCCTGCATCTGCAATTTTTAAATGTACATTCCTTTACCTTGGGCTTTATAGGCTCTGCTCTGAATCCAAATGTAATAATACAAAGCCAATTTTCACATTGCGGTCTTACTAGTCAGAAGTGATTTTCCTCCTATGTCATATGTGTATTTGTTTCATATCATCTACCCCTGCAGACACAAAGTTGTGATTTCTGGCTAACTATAAACGCATTGTGGTGATTACTGATCCAAGACATAGATACTTTCAATCAAGATGAATAACTGTTGCATGCCGTGTTAGCTTAGCATGTTCTTCTGTGGCCATTAGGTAGCATGGCATATCACGTCCCTTTCAGTCTTCAGTGCTGGCTGAAGTCAGGTACTATCAAAAACAGGCCCCTGAGTCAGGTCCAATTTTTCCTGGGTTGTCTGATTTCTCATTATGTGTTATGTGTTTATTGTATCTTTTGCCCTCTTGTTGTGATTTCATGATTTGCTTCAAAAATACCTTGGTTGAAACAATTCTTCATTATGAACTACTACAAATGATCATAAACATTGTCTACTCAAGGCTTGTCTGTTGTATTGAGGAGTCAGACAGTTAAACTAACATATTTGCCCTCATGTTGCTACTGTAGGTCTCTATAAACCGACAGTTGTTCTCCTTGTCCTTGGTTCGCAGGGTGGTCTGAGGAACAGCAAGCATGAGAGCACGCTGTCGTCCCAGGAGTACGTGCACGAGCTCCGCTCCGGCATCACAGAGGATAAGCTGCTTAATTGCCTGGAATCCCTCAGAGTGTCTCTCACAAGCAACCCCGTCAGGTCAGTTTACCCGGCTCTAGTCACACACACACACACACTACAACCTGAGCTTGGTACGTGTACGGGGAGTACTTGGAAAATTTCTAAAAATCGTGGAACTTTTTGTCGTTTTAATGTTGGTTATGAACAATTTAGTTAATTTACAAATTAGTTGAATCTGAATATCACCTTAAAGCCTCTGGAAACCCAAATCCATGTTTTCATGTATGTAAATTAGGGCATTATAGGAAGTTATAGGAATGAATCTTATTCCAAATTCGAAACGTTTTCACTTCCTTTTTTGTGGGCTTTCTCATACCAGGTTAAATTTGGGTGGCATTAAAAAGGGATTAAAGACGTCATTAAACTCTCGAACCAATCGGTTCATAGATTTCCGGGAGTTTGATGAACCCACCAATCAGATGCAACAAAACCTTTTTGCGTCAGTGTATAAATTATCTTATATATTCATACCACTCCATCTTCTATACATGCAGCAAGGATGTTTGTCAAATAGTATTAGCGAAATCAAACCACCAGGTTCACAAACATTACAATTATTTATACTGTGAAGATGATGATTGTCTGTGGCAGCTAAAGGAGACAGTACAGACCTGCCAGCTAATGTGGAAGCACGTGCAAACCACTCTTTCTTTAGGATATGGTGATATGGCAACTAACTATGACAAGTACAATTGGAATCGATTCATCGCTTGTTGTATTTTATTCATTGCTTATTATTGCAATTTAAATATGGACATTTGTATTCTTCTCCGACAGTGTTTTCATGTTATAATTTGGGTTTGTAGTAAGATTATTTGAAGCAGGCATGGCTAGCTAGATGTCAATCAGGCGTGCCACTGACACTCCCACACAGTCCTGATCATAGCGCTGATCAGCAAAACAACGTTTTTTTGAACAAACATTTCTATTTATGAATGTTTATTCGTCCTCAAACTGTAGTCAACATATACCTGGTCTACATGGTAACCATTATTTAACCTCTCTTATTACTTAATTACACATTATTGTGGCACCTTATGGGGCTCTTTCATTGATGGCTTAGTTTATCTCCTGGACAGAAGCTAATCACATCACCAAAATCACACCATTGAAGCTCTTTTATTCTCAGCAGTGTATTACTACAGTTGTGTTTTTTTTATTGGGTCCATTGCACAATTCAAGCTTATTTTAATAAAGTTTGTTGGCCTGCTGATCCATCACATCGAACTGCCAATGATGAGAAGGTGTAGATGCTGGATTCTCAATGGCAGAACAGCAGATCCAGTTGGTTGCAATAACTTGCTAATTCTACCTGATCAAAGCCTCTTATCTATAACGGCCCGCACTGCATCCGTCCGTTGACGGATCCCATTGACTTTGAATGGGGCGGAGCCGCAATGCATTGTGGCTCCGTCCGTTCCGTTGGCTCCGTCGCTTGCATTGAGAAGTTGAGAAAATTGTAACTTTTCAGGCCGCGACGGATCCGTCAGCCAATCAGATCGCATTATGCAAATATATGTCCGGTGACGCTACTTGGACTGCCCAATGAAATCACCTTTGTGGTACAACCCGGGAAAACACATACGTATGTCAAAAAAGCCGGCCGTCAGCGGGGGATTTAATAATGGAGGACAAACTAATAATCGCTGTGGGTAATCGCCCTATACTCTACGACCAGTCTTTATACACATACAGGGACACCAATCGCCGGGACCTGGCGTGGCGATTGGTGTCACTGGAGGTGGGGGAACCGGGTAACATAATGTTTCGGATTATTTTCGATTTATGTATATCGGAATAGCACTCTCCTTGCTACGATGGGATCCATCTTGCAATACAAAAGAGCAATAACAAAATGCAGGAAGAACGCGGCTTTGTTTTTGTAAGCGGGAAGCGATTTGATTGGCTGCTGGCTGCGTCTGGCTCCGTCGGCAAATTCCACTCCCCCATCCGTCAGACACGCCTTCCGTCGTCCGTTGACGGACGGATGCAGTGGGCAAGGGGTGTAAGGCAATCCTAAAGGTCTCTTTATATTGGGTCATGTTATTGTTCCTGGAAATCTTCCTGGTTTGTTTTTGCTTGTTCTTTCATCTGTTTCTCTACAAACGTACTCTCCCAAAGTTCTGCTCGATGTCATCCACTTTAATCAGGAAGTTTGTTGTCTGTTGGATTCCATCTATTATTAATTGGCCCAATGTCAGGATACCTCATAGGGCCTGTTGCACAAGGAGTGATAGGCTTGGTTTAACAAGAATAGCTCATGGCATAGCCTGTTAAGCAAGCATAGCCAATGGTGCGGCACACAAAATGAGTCAAAGCTTATAGTCACTGGAAGCACATCTGTCATCCCACACCACTCTGTCCATTAGGCTCTAATAGATAGGAAGTCCAGTTTTCCACATCAGAAAGCCAGCTATTCTTCTGACACCTTAATAAGCACATGACTCTCATCCAAGGATCAGCCCACCAAGCGTGCAACACAGCAGCCATCACCCACCACCCACGTTGGAAGCCACTACCCACTACTGCCCGCCTCCCTTTTAATCTGTTGAAATGCAGCCGAATTCAATTTTATTATTTTGTATCTTGAGATAATCATGAAAGAGACGTGATCATAGGGAGCCCCGTTCCATATAGTAGTTCACTGTTTTGTGTCCCGTAAAGGTCGAAAACCCTCTGTAACACCACGTTGGTATTATTAGTGTGCAATAAAATTGCCAGGCCCAGCAGAGCATGTGTTAGACCCCAGAAAGGTAGTTAAATGTACTACATTCAAGATTCATTATTTTTCACATGCACATACATGATGTACAGTGAAATGAAAGTAAACAGGAATACACATTTTAACCCTCAGCCAATGGGCAATGCGTTTTTCCCTAGCAACAGAAATGTACAAATAGATAGTTATGAAAGTTTATGTTGTTAAGTAAGATTGTTGTTTATGTTATTATTATTATTATTATTATTATTATTATTATTATTATTATTATTAATTTCTGTCATGTTTTCTAACAAAAAAAATGGTGCAGTGCAATATAACGTCAAATTCTGTTTGTAGTATTCTAGTGTGGCTTTGCATTAATTATACGCTTAAATTACAACCATTGTACCAATGTTTATGCAAAAAATATATATGTCATCCTTCCAGAATGATTGATGGCAGCATGTTAAGGTCAGGCCTCACTTAGCTGTGGGGAGTCAAGTTAGCCTTTCCATTCAGTGTGTGTCAAGGGGATGCAAAGGAGGCCAGCCCTCTGGGTGTTTTTAAATAACTGAACCTTTGACCACCGAGTGAAGGAGCAAATGCACTGTGGAGGTGCAGAATATCCTACAAAAGGCCAGTCAGAGACAACAACACTACCTTGGGATGTGCCTGCTCTTTTGAACGCTGAAGGAGGATCAAACCCCCCCCCCCCCCCCCCCCCCCCCTTCCTCACCTTCACGCCTCTTATGTTGTTTATGCTACAGGGGAAGGGAGCCTCTTTCTTGAAGCGCCAATAAGGTTCTTCCCAATTAATATGAACGCACCTGATTTTCATGGTTCACAACACAAAAGGAATGCCAGCGCATGCCTGGCTCCTGTGTCTGACTCAGCTATGTAAATGCAACCTTTTTGTTCCGTCTTATGGAGAGCTGAAAATGATTCAGAACAATGCGTTAATCTTCCCATACATTCTCATGAATGGATAATGTTCCGATGACATTCTTTTGAGCATTGTGTCGCGAATCATTACTTTCATTGAATAAAATAGCATTTTCCACCTGTCAGGTTAACAGTTAATGAGTGGCAAGATAGAAGAACATAATATGATATCAATGCCTGATATGCTTAAAGGTTGAATGTCACGTGTAGCAGACACCATTCGTTGCAATGTGTTGCTCTAGAAACAAAGTTGCATTGCAAAAGGGATGCAAATTATTTTCTTTGATAGCAAAAGACCGATTGCAGGATAATCTTACATCTGTTCAAAATCTTCGAATGAAAGCCTGTAGCCATTTTCAAGAATAAATAACACATTGTTGTATTTGCACATGTTCTCATTCAAATATTGTGTGCAACATTATTTCAACATTTATCTTAGGGCTGGTGGCTTAAGGAACTTAATGCAAAATAATTATATTTGCACATGAAAAATAAGAAATTATGACAAAATCATATTAATTGTATGTGCTAAATATTGAAGCAATTTAACACAATAGGACTTTTTTTAATTACACAAATAGAACCAGGCTCATTTGGCAACTTTGTTTCAGTTAAACAAAAGTGTGTGCTTACTGTGGTGTTCTGTTCCAACTAATTTCCTCCCAAATGCTTGTATTCCTCTAATAGTTTAATTGGCAGGGCTGTGCACCTGTTTGGCAGTGCAGGTGGTCACAGGGCCATTGTGGTTGGACCCTTATCTCTCATGCAGTCCCACACAGGTGTGTGGCATGCATCATTTGCAGATCTGCCTACAGATGGCATCGCCTGGAGCATAGACTGCTTCCCTCTTCTGCTCAGCTGTCATTTTTGTTTTATTTTCCACTTCTTTTTCCCTGGCTTATTATGTACTCTCTCTCTGCTGATTATTTTTATTTTATTTATATCATGTTTTTTTTCATTGAGACGGGTGCTTCTTAAAGTAAATGTGTCAGACTGCATTTTTTTATTTGCATTTTTTTACTTCACACCGCATTCACATTTTTAGATAATATGCACTTTTGTTTGTTTGTTTATTTATTTATTTATTCACCTCACCGAGTTGCATAGCATTCATATATTTTGCATTACGCACTACTATTTCTTAAAGGATTTTCAAATCACAATAAACAAGCTAAACACAAGACATGTTAGCTGTAGCCCACCTGCATCACTGTGTGTATTCAAGTCGGAATTTAATCGTCCAACATTTTTTTGAGCGTGCTGTGGTATATCATCCGATAGGGACACTTCCAGTCAGTTCAGCTACAGCAAAATCCGACCTGTGCCTTCCTGCAATTCTTTGTAATAAAAAAGTAACAGTTGTTACCATCTAGAAGCTCCTGCACAGTTTGTATTGGCGTAGAGATGCCTGATTTAGTTTCCTATGCCAAAAAAAGATGTATATCTAGGTTTTCTTCCAGCGCATAGGTCCAACCTCATATATATTTTCTGGATTCTGAGTGCCATACGTTAAATCCTCGCTATTGCACTTTGACTCTACAAAATCCATATTGCATCTGTTCGCTCTCAGATGCCTGAGAACTATTCAAGCAACATTGAGCCCGGCTCCTAACTTTTCATTATGTGGAGTCTCCATGGTACGGCTGAGACCGGGGCAATTTCCTCTTGAGTATTTTCTTTTTTATCACAGAGACAGATGTGATTCGCTGACACTCAAGTTTTTCTTCATGCCTGCGTAGTCAAGATGTATGGTGTTGCGGGGATTTTTCTACCCTCCCAAGTATTGCATTTCTGCTGCTCTTTAGTCTACCAGATTTACATTTTTTGGACGCTTGTAGCTTTGCACCAACGGCAATGCAGAGTTATAGTAATGGACCCAATGCTGGATCCGCTGTCCTGACACTCCTCAAGCACATTCACTGTCAACTTGATGAGGGAACTGCAACCGTATGCAAGCACACTTTACATTCTTCAAGCCACTTTAAGTGAGGCAAATATAAGTCTCTAAATTGTGTGCTATTTTGTTAAATATTTGTCCCTCACCATCCAAATATTGTCTGATAGTATAGCGATCATCAACTTCTCTTGCTCCATCATTGTCACTTCAGAGCACATTGAGTTCGCAGGGCCGATATAACCAAGCATCTCACTAAATACTTGTGTCCCAATCTTTGGTAGTCAGCTGAGCCTGGGCATGAGATTCCATCTGGCACAGAGAAGTCAGCAGCATTGTTTTTATTTTTTACATAAACTGTAAGGTGTTTCTTAATGTAGACTGCCTTTTTTAAATTTGTAATTTTTACTTCACACAGCATTCCCATGTTTTGATATTATGCACTTTTGTTTGTTTATTTATTTATTCACCTCACTGAGTTGCAGAGCATGCTTATCTTTTGCATTATGTACTACTATTTCTTAAATTATTTTTAAATCACAATAAACAAGCTAAACTGTAGCCTACCTGCAGCAGTGTGTGTATTCAAGTTGGAATTTAATCGTCCAACATTTTTTTGAGCGTGCTGTGGTATGTCATCAGATAGGCACACTTCCAGTCAGTTCAGCTACAGCAAAATCGGACCTGTGCTTTCCTGCAATTATTAGGAATAAAAAAGTAACAGTTGTTGCCATCTAGAAGCTCCTGCACAGTTTGTATTGGCATATTGAGTTTGGAGGGCCGATATAACCAACCATCTCACTAAATGCCTGTGCCCCCAGTCTTTGGTTGTCAGCTACAGCATGGACATGAGATCCCATCTGGCACAGTAGTGAGTAGCGTAGTTTAGCATAGCTACAGTAATTAGAAAAAGAGCCTTACTAGAAATGGACAGTGTAATGAGGAGTCAACATTGCACTGATGAACGATGTTTGAGCAAAGCGTTGGGCAGACAGAGGTGCCAGCACTGTCTGCCATTGATACTTCATAGTGATGGGAAACAGTTTCAACTCTCGTGGAAATCACTGCCAGTCTCAGTGAATCATCCTTAATCGATTTTCTGTATTCACACTGTGATTCTGCATCCTGCTTTGCTCAAGCCACATTAGGATCTATGTCACTTTTTGGGGGGGAATGTGAAGTATGACATTGTAAAACCCAATGTCCTTGGTGAAGTTCAGAGGGGTAGAATTCCAATTTAGCCTGTATCAGGCTATATATATATATATATGTATTGCAGAACTGATCTGATATTGGTATATGTCTTTTATTTATATACATAAACTGTGAGTGCAAATTCAATTCATAAAAGGTCTGATTTAACAACTCTGTGGTTATTCTGGGCATCTTGTCATTCTATTTCTACTAAGGTGCACCGAAAGACCTGAAAGCTGGTTCTGACAATAAACCGTCCCTAGGTGAAGATAGCAAGGAACAAGACAAGATAATTTCATCCAGGCCCATAAAATATGTTGTCATTTTCACCACAGAAAAGAAGACAGAAAAATATTTAATATTTTCAGCAGTGGAGCTCTGGGATCTAGGTTCCCAGAGTTATTACAAGCCATCCCTGGACCAGCTTTGGTCTCTCAATTGTCAAGGAGAAATAACTTTAGTGTATTACACACTAATGTTTGGAAAGCTCCATGGACAACATCCTCTTTTTTTCCATCTTTAACGAAACATGTTCAAGTCGATCTCTGCACATTTCAAAGTGTATACTTTTATTTACAATTGTGTATCACCTCAAAGTTAAAATCGCTCCTGATCAGAATGGAGCAAGTATTAATAAAAAAGTTGGCCCTTATTGGACCAAATTCACAGTTGACTTTCACTCTATAACTCCTCCAAGGCAATGAAACACATTTTTGGAGATAGAAACAAGTCCTTAGTGACTAGGTATATTTTAAGAGCCGTGTCCATTTCATTTCGTTGACACCATCCGTTAACCTGCCAGCTCGCCGTATCTGTGAAGGGCCTGGAGCGAAACATACATAATTCAGAAGACATCTGATTTGAATCCCACATTGATTCAGTCAAACACAATCTTCCACATAGGCCCATTCGGTACAGGTCAGAAGGGGACTTTTGTTACCCGCGGAAATGTAAATGTCCTTGTGATTACTATCTAACTTTTTTAAGGACTAAACTCAATTTAATACACTTGAATGGTCTGCACAAGAAAGTAATGTTAATGTCATGAGTGTAAAAACACAATGATGTTCAAATGTGATTGGTGCGATCAGATGTCCTAATGCTATGACCCAGGCTAAATACATTCTGTTGAAATAGTAATAGCCCTATTCTTTTACCTCTGAGGAAGGTAAAACTCAATCTCACCGATCCAGTCTAGCACAGGTGTTTTAAATAAAATCCTGCAGTCTATCCTCTAGAATGTATTTCAGCAGTGGTGCTGTTGGGCGCCGTATGTTAACAAGAATGTGACGCCGGCCCATATTCACATGCGTCGGAATAGCTTAAAATGAATAAAATTACCATATAATCATTATAGATAGGATTATTCATGTTTGATTTTGTGTCTTAATTTACAGCTTTTGATACTTATCTGTAGAAATGAATATCAAAAAATGAAATGCCACAACACAGACAATTACTTACAGCATTTATTTAAAATTAAGTGTTAACAGTGGCTTCTGAGTTACAAACATGTTCTAAAGCTCAGTGACAGTCTACATCCTGCCTGTGAACATTTTAACCTTTCCCTCTGCTCCGCTCACATTCATCGTCACTTTTTTGCCACTCACTCTCTTGCTCACCCACACACTCGCTCCGTTAAGTTACGCACTGTCCTATTCCGTAAGGAGCTACGCTACGTATAGAAGAATGAGGAGAGGGAGGCTTTTAGGAGCGGCGCTCATAATTCTGCGAGGATTTTAACAGCGGCACTCATAATTCAGCCGCAGCGGAGTGTGGCTGCTGAATGAACATAGGGGAAACACTGTCCTGTCAAACTTAATCCAAAACATACATATTAGGAGCAGTGAGTACAGTTTCCGTATGTTTCTTTCCCTGTTTTTTTATTGAACAGTAGGGTTGTGCCGATGGACGATGACATCGTTCATCGTGATGGCTGACTGACATCACGATGGAGAGCCACCGTCGTGATGCCACACCCCCCTCGTCCGACACACACTAATCCATAGTCTCTTCTATAGTTATTACCTCAAAACTTTGCAGGGATATTTCTGTAAATAAATTGAAAATATAACTAATGGTCCATATAAAGTGCTGTAAGTTAACTAGGGCTGCCCCCTAATAGTCGGCTTAGTCGATCGACGGAGGCTTAGTCGAATACGTTTTCATTAGTCGAGCAAAAAGTAAAACAAGAAAAATAAGAAGGCATGAGCATCGCAAACCGAATACATCCGTGGTCGCAACAAGCCCTGATTTAACTCATTGCTTGAGAAATACTGACCAATACACCTGGGCAGGTAGACACCTGGGCAGGTAGACACCTGGGCAGGTAGACACCGCTAGACACATGGGACTCATACCGGTGATCGCGGCTTTAGTTCCCCGTGTCTGATCGCTGTAATTCGGAGCGTGAATATCGGTTGAATATCTAATATCTTTCTAACTTTAAAAAAACACTTTAGTATTTTTTAAAACGATAGTCGCACATCCCTCGTAACTACGCCATGAAGGTGAACCCTCCCGGACTCCGCTATTAACATGAACCGCTCCGCCGAAGGAGCCGCACATCCACACACACCGGACACCAAAATACGAACAAACATGTTTTCCATTTGATTGCTTTTAAATAAAGTTGTGTGCAATAATACGGTAAATACGATTATTAAAAGTGTTCATGTCTCCTTCCTGGTCCAGAACCGCTTGGTCCATGGCGTTAATATGCGGCCCGCTTCCTGGGCCGCCTATTAACGGCCCCGCCCGACGACGATATCGTCGTCCATCACGATGTTTTACTGTAAACATCGTCAACTGCCAATTTAAGGGACATCGCCCAACCCTATTGAACAGACATAATGTTAATAACTTGTTCTACAGAAATGAGGTAACAGCTTTTTCCCTGCCTTTCAAAATGTCACAGGTCTGTAAATAATATTTGTCTACCAATGTTAATGAGCTACATGAACCTAATTAAATCAACTGCATAACAAACAGTTTGACTTAAACATATTGGTTTGGTGGCTTATTAATTTCGTAGGGCTTGAGCAAAAACTTTTTAATGGATTCTGAAGGTTCACTGACATGAGTATGTTAATTAATGGGTATGTTAGTTAGCCTGGCAAGCCAGACCCACATCAGAAAGATGTAGGGTCTGGCATTGCTCCATTGGCAGTGTGGGTGGGATAAACGGTTGTCTTTCAAGTTCCCTCTGCACGCAATAGGATAGCGCTACAACCAATTAGAGCAACGAAGAAGGTGACGTAGTCAGAGCAACGGCTCTGACTACGTAATTAATCAAAACTCCGAATACATCTTTCTTTTCGAGGAAAGACTTCAGTGCCGTTCTTTGTTCTTTTCTCAAAGACAATGTTAGCACCGAAAAACGACGACGAAGGGCTAGACCCCCTGGCTGCAATTAAATTTGCTGCCGCTAGGGGCGTCTAGATTTCTAGGCTATATGTTAGTACCTATTATTTCTAAACTAAGAAGAATCTTCAAGTTAACCATTAATTCAATTAATCAGTATATCTTTATTTAGGGAAGACTTATATCATACTAAATAACACTTCCTAATCATCCATTTGCTGTGCATAACTACATCATCTGGATGGAATAACTCAATGTGTTACTTTATGTATTGACGTTAGTACAACCGATGAAGAAACCCACTGCATTAAGTTCATCAGAATGCATCATGGGAGTTTTTGTTGGTGATACTCTGCCATATTGAGAGGACTCAAGAGAGTTGTAGTACTGTAGAATCCTACATCGACGTAAATATACCATAACCTAGGCTCATGATAGGGTTTAGTTTTTGTGTTGTTTTTGTTGTAGATCACTATGTGGATAGGGTCTGTGAATAAAAATACCTCATACTTATTTGAGAAGTTTGTGAAGTGCCATCATTCCACACACTTCCCACAGGCGTTTAGATAAATACACTGATCCTTAACTCGGGAGTAGAATCCTTACCTGGAATAGACACAGGAGCCTTCTCCATTTCACTCTGTTAAGATGAAAAGCGGCGGTCTCTGCGGGGGATCTGGGGGTAGGGGAGGGTGAGGATCTGAGACGGCGCCGCGCACATCAAACCTCGCCGTCCGTCCTCTGATCCAACACACGCGCACACAACACTGTGCCGTTTTTCAATTAATCATCCCGATCAATCAGCACTCAGCCAATTCCACTCGGTGTCTCTCTCTCTCTCTCTCTCTCTCCGAAGCAGGAAAACGGTCTGGTTGGGAAGAGATTTCTGCACTGCTCGGAGCTAATTAGAAATTTCAGGAGTATTTTGTGCTCTGCGGGGGGTCATTTGGAAGTGTCTAGGGAGCACGGCAAGCTGTCACCTGTCCTTAGATCCTGATGCAGACTCCCCCCCGGCCCCCCTGTCCATTTCTTGGCCTCTTTGTGTGTCTCTCTCCGTCTCTCTCTGTCTCTCTCCGTCCCTCTCCCTCTCTCTCTATTTCTGTAACTATCTAATTCGCCGACATTCTCAACTTCATTTTTTCTTGCTTTTCTTTGTGTAACATTCTCATTAGTCCCCCATCCTACACACACACACTCATGCACGCGCACGCACACACACACAAACATGCACACACACACACACATACACGTACACACACAGACAGACCTTTAAAAGGTGCACTGTTTCACAGGAGTGGACATATTTCACAAGAGGCGGGAAGCAGAACATCTACTGTGTATAGCCAGCCTGTTGAATGTGCTCGGTCAGGCCCTGGTTTAGAAATCGCAGGCTCTGTTACCATGGTACGTGTCAAGCGTTCCCTTTGAATGCTCTGCTTGTATTCTTCTCTTGGCCATGCGGCTACATTGAAAGAAAAAAAAAAATCACATTTCCAGGGTGCTGACACAAGCAATATTGTCATCAAGACACGCTACCCACTTGCTGCTCCTGTTGCTGCCGTACTCCAGTGAGAGAGCTGAAATGCCTTCACATTCAGACATAATATCCACTCACTGGCAAAGTGATGCACGGGGAGAGGGTGGGGGTTTCTCTGTTTCTTTGAAAATGTGCTATTGATGCATATCTAGGTCTCAGTTTTAGGCCTGATGTTGAGGACTGTTTTGTTCACTTCAGAGCATTAGGTTCCTTGAGCTCTAGATGAGCATGTAGCAGTGAGGCTGCCGGTGTGCCTAAACCCCGTATGTCTAGTATGATGGAGTATCACTAGCAAGCATGGTAGCTTTCAGTGACTTTGAATGACTTTCAATGTCTCCTGACTCCCAAGTCCTAATGGAATGGTTCTGATGCCTACTGTATGCTGTATGAAGGCCAGGTACAAACTATAATTCAGGGCAACACCACAGCAGTGATCAGTCAGGACAGAAACAGGTCTCGGATGTGTCTTGCCTCACCGATGAGTCATTGCAGGTAAGCCAATCAGTGTAGGAGATGCAAAAGAGAAGTATAACTCTCCGGTGGACATGCTACTTTCAATGCCTTATTGTTTTTGTGTTATCTCATATCGATGTGCCTTCTCAATTAAATGCAAGATAAAATTTGTACCCTGAATGTGTTCGTGGCATATATCATTTAATTCCTATTCACACCAAGTGTAATTTAGACCATTTTGTTTGAGCCATGTTTTAGTCCCAAAGTGAGGCAGGGCAAATTACGATGTTGATGCAGAGGGAAGTAAAGATGGTTTATTAAGACGCTGGAAGCTGATAGTCCGAGAGATTGCTTTGAGGATTGACTAATTGAATTGCATGGGATGTCATCGTTTTCAAAGGCCTGGAGCAGCTTGGCTGGTTAAAGGGAAACTTAAACGCACAAACCTTACAGAGCTTCAGTCATTATGCAGATGACTGACAGATTTCAGTGTAAACAAATACATTACTGAATACCCTCATCGAAATCTCAGAGACTGATGGGGCATTGAGTGTGGTACAAGTGCTTTGGATGTTAGATGTACTTACAAAAAACATTATGTGACAATATGAAGTGACTCCCATGGGTCTGAAATCTTTCACAGTGTGTTCACAAATAGATTCTGTCATTCTTTGATATAATGCTGTGTGTCAAGATCCATATCTTGTTTGTGTCTAGGCTTGCATGTAAGACTGTAACAAAACAAAACAAAAAAACAATACATAAATGTTACAGCACTTAACATAACTACAACATAATTATGTCAAAGCAGCAGTAATTATACCCATACAAAAAATGCTTGCCTAAGCCAGACCATGCATTTTTCATATTGCCTGTGGGATATACATGATTGTGGAAAGTAACACAATTTGGTGGCACTTAACTGGAGGATTATGGCCATCAATATTACATGAACAAATTCTTCAGCCAGTTAAAGAAATCCTTAGATGCGTACTTAGAGGAAGAGGCTAATTCATGTAGGAGCCCATCTCCAGTCCTGTGCCTGCTAGGGATGTAAAGATATACCGTAAAACGGTATATCGCGATATGAAAAGGCCACGAATGTCAAGCGTACGTTTTTTCATGTAATACCGTGTCGCGGTATAGCTGCGAGATTGCATGGTAAATGCGCACTGTCATTGTGGGGAGTCTGGTGAGCGACATTGTCATTAAAACGTTGCACTCAACTTAACACTGTATGCCCAGGCAGCCCACTAGGGTGGCCATTCGTCCAGCTTTAGGCCGGACTGTCCGGTTTTTCAATGCCCTGTCCGGCGTCTGGCGCAGCATCAAGCCGGACGCGTATTTGTCCTCCTTTTTGAGACACCCCCGCCGGTCATAGGTCCGCCCGCCGGTCATAGGTCCGTGGTGTGTTACGAACGCGTCGCGTACCCCACCCCCCCCTGTCGGCCATAGGTCCAGGGTGTGTTACTATCGCGCGCACCCCCCCTCGTCGGCCGTAGGTCCGAGGTGTGTTGCAATCGCGCGCCTCCCCCCCCCCCCCACCCCCCCGTCGGCCGTAGGTCCAGGGTGTGTTACTATCACGCGCACCCCCCCGTCGTCGTGCTTCCCCCCCCCCCCCCCCCGTTGGCCGTAGGTCCGAGGCGCCCGGTGGCGTGCGGGTGCGGCGGTATCAGGGAACGAACGGCGCGTGACCGTCTTCTACAAAACATCTAATTGACAGCTAAAAGTTAATATTGTATCGTGATATTGTGATATTAATTTTGATATCGTATCGTATCGTACTAAAAATGTCATATCGTTACATCCCTAGTGCCTGCATATTTTTTTTTGCATATTTTTTGTGATCGCTCAATTGACAGGCAACAGATAAAACAACCACGCCAATTCATCTTCACATCAGCTTTGGTCCCCTTACCATTGGATTTTTTCCCCCAAATTAAATCATTTTAATTCATGAAATGATAGGATGTTGCACGTGACATGGATTGCATGGCCAAGCTATAATACCGTAGATGTCATTGAACAGGTGACACATTAAACATTAGGCGAGACATTAGACGATCTGCTCATGAATACAGTTGTTGTGTCATTGTGGTCGTCATACCTCCCTGACACTCACTCACACAGCGTGAGACCAACAACCAACATCCAATCATTACGTGTCTGTCAATCTCCACGCCGCCGAGGCTGTTTGCTCTTTTAAGATTAATATGAGAGGACAAAAGCAAATTAGCTGCTAAATTAGAGCGCCCTCACTAACCTACTGAGGGGCCTCCCTGAGCTCTCTCTCTCTCTCTCTCTTTTCTATTAATCTCTCTCTCTCTCTCTCTCTCTCTCTCTCTCTCTCTCTCTCTTTCTCTCTCTGTTTCTCTGTCTCTCATTCTATCTCTCTCTCTCTCTCTCTCTCTCTCTCTCTCTCTCTCTCTCTCTCTGTCAGTGGGGTGACATTACAGTCACGACCAAGAAACATAAACACAGATTGTGGATTTACTGAATTGTGTTCCCTCTACCGTGTCTTCCCTTCCCATCTTTGTTTGTTCCAGACTTTAATTTGCTCCGAGCGCCTTCATACTGCAGCACAACATCAGGAGCATGGTTTCCCTTCCCTGTACTTTGAATCGGTGGCATCAATTTGTTCTTTGTGTGTTTCTGCATATGCAAATTTGTTATTTTTATTTGCAGTAACATTCTGACAGTTATTAAATATAGTGCAAAAAAACCCCAAAACATTTAAACTATTACCAGGAGTTAAAGCTGCAATCGTTGAAATCCTCACACTTAAACTGCAAATTTCACACAATACAAAACGCCCACATTCCGCCTACGTTCAGAAATATCTAGGGGCAAAATCACCACTCTAACTCAGCTCTGCAGTGATGATGCTGTCCTTTCCCTCCATCAAATATTCATTTTGTTTGTGTGCAATGAGCCGCCACAAATCAATGAGTGACAAACAACGACGGCTAATATGGCTAGGCCTACAGTAAACAGACAGTTATGAATTCACCACATTATGCCTTTTTCTGTTATTAACAAGCCTGATCATCATTGTACCATGGCACGTCTAATGGTAATAAGTTGCAAATTGGCTCTGTCCGTCTGGTAAATTAATTTTGACTAATGGTTGGTGGTGGTGAGGGGGGTGGGGGTGGGGGTGGCAGGAGGTTTCTAAGACTTACTGATCTAATCACAGAAGTGAGATACACCTCACCTTTAACGTTGGCGGTTGCCACGGGCTAATACATCTCACCCTAATCGAGGGTCTCCTCTGACGGCACCCAGTCAATACAAATGATTTTAATATGCATGCCGTTATTGCCTCGAATCATTGTCAAAAAGGCTGGGTAAACCATTGACTTATGGCTGGTTAATGGCTCAAATTGGGCCATGTGTTTTGTTTTATTGACAGTCAGGGGGGGGTGGGTCTGAAAACAAGTAATGCTAATGGTGTAATCAGAGGTGATCCGGTGATCAGAGTATCCCTCCCATGCCCTCAGTAGAGACAAACTAGCTCATCTTCACTGGATCATTTGCCGTCTCCTGATACGCCATGGTTTATAGCCAATTATCTCTCGCCTATCCATTATCGATTACAGCGTTATCTTTCCTGCATTGCTTAATCTTTTGGCATAGAGCCAAAGCACTATCACAATGGGGCCTTATTACAAACTGCAAAAACCACTTAAAATGTACAAGTGTTCATTTGCCCGTGTGATAATGCTGCCCAAATGTGATTCAAGCGTAGATCTCCCGAATTAAAACAAACGGGTCGGCTCTTAAATGCCACCGCTCTCAATTAGGAGAATAACAAATAAAATAAAGGCATATTTGGCCTGTAGTGTCTTCTATCTATTAACTGTTATGTATATATTTTTTTATATCTCAGATCAACACAGTAGTTATGCACACTATGAATCAATACAATGTTACTCTTATGTCTTGCTGGATGATGTTATTCAGTCAGTATTACTTTTGTATATTCACTAACTAACTCTCTATCTATTTATCTTGTGTGTTTGTGTTTATATTCTCTGCAGTTGGGTGAATAACTTTGGCCATGAAGGTCTCGGTCTCCTTCTGGAGGCCCTGGAGAAGCTGCTGGACAAGAGACAGTGAGTTAAAACACATTGGGGTCGGTCAAGTGAAGTGTGAAGCCCTTCACCACAATTACAGTATTCACACACTAGACCAGTACCCTCGTAACTTGAAGCCCTCAAATGGGCAACAATTATATATATATATATATATATATATATATATATATATATATATATATATATATATATATATATATATGTATTATTATATATTATTCGGTATTCACAGTGAAGCTGTGGATACCTATTGTTATTGTAGGGATTCTTCTTGTACTCATTTTTGATGAGTAAAATGTATATCTCAGCCTGTGACTGGTCAAAGGTTTTTTAATTTGTCCAATGTGTATCCCCGGTACGCAGTTCTCCAAAAAGATTTGTACCACAGCGCCCACAAGGGGTGCTGTAATTCACAATCAAAGTAAAATGATGAACACTTCAGAAACTTGGTATATAGGCCTTACATGCTGAACATTTTTGCCTCTTGGACCCTTAAGATCCATCAGGATAGATTTTTCTGTACATGAAAACTTTTGCAAAAACTTTAAAAATCTTCCTTCTCAAAAACCCCAAATCTAAATGACAGCAAATTTGCTAGACATGCTCTATGAACATGTTACACGGCACCTACTCTTAAACCATGACTTGGATTTACTCCAAATTGCTTGGGGACACATCTCATCGCCCCAACATGATCCTGAGAAAAGATAGAGGACATCCCACTTCAAAATCCTGCCAAGTTTGTTGTCGATAGCTCAATCAATGACGTCACAGTGTAAATTTCAATAAGTGCTAAGCTAAGCGCTAGGCACCACTTTGCCCACAGGGGGCACAAAATTACACACAAATGGCATTTACTCTCAAACCATGACTCGGATTCACTCCAAATCACTTGGGGAGACTTAGCTCATCGTCCTTGAGTGACTTACCCCCATGAATCGATGGAAAAGGGCGGTCACTGGGGTCGGCGGTGAATACCTTTCAAGACTGCTTGCAGTTTTAATTATTTCTAATGTTTTCTTTTCTTTTTTTCCAGGCAAGACCACATGGACAAGCGGAACCAGCATAAGCTGATCCAGTGCTTGAAGGCCTTTATGAACAATAAGGTTTCCATTTTATTGATGGTTTAACTTCCTCAAATAGGCTAATTTCAGTGCACAATATGATGACATTTGGATATAGTCCAGAGTCATTAGTGTAAATCAGCCTGAAGTGGTGTAATATTTCAACAGCTTTTTGTGTTAATGGTGTCTGAAACATGACATTCATATTTAAGGTGGGAACAGGCTTTTTGTACAAAAAACTAATTAGAATAATAATAAAACAATATTGATAAAACTGTAATTAGTATGACAGTGTTTATATTATTTTGTTTATCAGTTATGAAGGGACACAGGTGTGACATTGTGTGTGTGTTTATTTGTGTACATGTTTGTCTGTATTTTAGCTTGTGTGTGTGTGAGCTTATAGACCTGTTTTTTAATGCAGTCAGCTTTGACAATGGGATAGTAAAGTCAATCTCCTTGGGCTTAGTCACACTTGTCTCACATTCTTTAATTATTCTTTTTGGGAATGGCTGCCTAATTTGGCACATTTCAAGACTAAATGAACGATTGATATTGCTACCCTTTAAATCAATCCCCACAGGTGGTCATTTCCACCTTTACATTTCTACATTTGTGGCGTCGTGGGGAATTTTAAAGGTGGATGAGGCTATAAGTATTTGTCCCCGTAGTCCTGTCCTGAATTGGTTTAATTTATCATCGTCTTCTTTTTCCCATGGCCTCATTGTCCCTCCTTAAAAGAGAATTAAGGCTAACTATAACTTACATTTTTTACTCAAAGTGAAAGTTCTTCCATGAATGCAAATGCTCTCATTCACTTATACCATGTGGATGTTTTTTTTCCTCTTTTTTTAATATTTCCCGTAGTATGGACTGCAAAGGATTCTGGGAGATGAGCGCAGCCTGCTGTTGCTAGCACGAGCCATTGACCCCAAGCAGACCAACATGATGACGGAGATTGTCAAGATTCTCTCTGCTGTCTGTATTATCGGAGAGGAAAACATGTGAGTTCAGTTGTTCCTGAACCTTGACCTGCCAATTGGAAGTTTTCTCGGGAAATTCGTTGACATGCACACATGCTCACATATGTCATGTCAAACACATTTTCAATAGTTATTTTCTATAGCACATTGGTGTTCATACAAGATCTTCTTGCAACTGCGGTGTCTCACACAGTGACACACTGAACATCCTCCAGTAAAATGTATTGAGAAAGTGCAATATTTAAAGGCATGCATGTTGACAGAGTTCACATCAAAACCACATGCATATACAATCTGAAGCTTTTCATACAATGGCAGGAACAACAAAATCCTATCAGCCCTAGTCAGTGAGATCTTCTGTAAGAGCTGCTATTCCAGAAAGTACAGGTTGCAGGTTACCTATTGGGCGAACCAGTTTATTTTCCTCAATAAACACGGATATATCCAGGGGTGCACATAACTTTTTAAGTGAGTTACTCATTTGAGTACCAGGAGATGGTGTTCGGTACGCACTCCACACGTAGCGTCGTTTCGATAATGATAAAGGCGATTCCACCGCGGGTGGAGTTGTTGACGGGGGGGAGGGTGGCGGCGGGGGTCCAGTCCGTCACTGCCACGGAGCGAGTAACGGATGTCTCACAGTACGGATGAGCACGGATGTCTCACAGTAACGGACGTTGCGATCAGCTGATTTTGCGCAGTTCTCCAGTGTGCGCGCGGTGCACAGAGCACACAGCGCTGCGGCTCCGTTTGCCTTTTTTTGCAGGTGGGGAAACGCAGAAGTAGTACAAGATACACGTGTAGTTTTATTTTGATGACCTGATGGTGAGTTACGCAAAAGCGCTGTAGTGGCACAAGTGACGTTACGCATCGCTGATTATGGGCGCGCATGCGTACTTGCGTACCAGTTATGTGCACCCCTGGATATATCAGGCTGCAGGCACTTCTCCCACTAGATGGCAGATTATCATTCAGGGATAGACAGCCTCAGAGTACCGAATAGTCTCCTATTTTTTTTTCTATCTGCCCCTGACCTGAGAGATGCACAGGCATCAGACAGGTCACATGTTTGGGTGATGCAGTTAAGTCTGTGTAATGTTTAAGCTGCCCACTGTAGTTTTCCCTTGGACACACAGCTTGGCTGGTTATAAATTGAATCCAAGGCGAGAGCTGTTTTTATGGTGTCTTTGTGCAGGGGCTGGGCAAGAATAACAATGACACTTCAATGTTACCTTGTAAGTAGTGCAGGATAAATAAACAAACCCACAGATAGCCTTGGAGAGGGGCTGTGATCCGCCTTATATGGGCACGCTCTGTTGGGGCTGCGGTCACAGCTGTGACCGCACACGCACATGTTGGTTTTTATTGATGTAATTTTATAATTTTTATAATTACCTCTCTCCATCTTATTAGTACATAGACACACAGGTAGAGGCCACACACACACACACACACACACACATTTCTGCAGCTTATAATATGCAGTGTGTGACAAGCACAGGGTAAGCCATTGATGTTCTTACTGATCATAGTGTCACATTAATATGCATATTAACTTAATGAGCGACAACTAGCTGAATCTTCACTCTCCTCCACCTGGGCTGAAAAACACACACCAAAGTCAGGATGCTCACTTGCATCCTAGCACATGAAAAACGTTACAACACAAAGGAAACACATTGAAGGAAAAACATGATCTTGGATCTCTGCTATTAACAGAAACAAAAGTAGATTCAAATCATCAGCTTTGTAGCTTTATACTTGAGGGACATTTCATAGCAAGCTACCTTTGAATGTCTGGGAGGTTGGTCCACCTTTTTCTTTACTGCCACTGCTTTTAGTTCCTTCCAGATATCAGGCCATTGCATTTACAAAAGGAGCCTACCACAGCAATACCTCAAACTGTTAAATGAGTTAAATACTGTGGATGGCAGGTTTCTTTCCCCCTTTAAGAAAACCTTTGCTGGCATGCTTTATAGCAGCCATCAACTATCTTTAGAGCTATTCAGCGTGCGTCCCTCAACATCTGCCGCAGACACCCAGCCCGCCCTATCCCGGAGCAAGGCAATCTCCATTTATCTGCTGTAGACTTTCTTCAGATACACGGCTGACAGTTGTAGGTCATGCACGGGATCATACAAATTGTTATTTTTATTTGCACCTCTTGTATATATTAAGCCACCTAAGAATAGCAGGGATTTAAAAAAAGCCGTGTGAAGAAGAGAGGCGCCTGAACGTCGAAAGTTGTCATGGCTTCATTTATCGTTTGCCGCATGGACACGCAGAGGCACACGCAAAAACAAAGTACAATTCAATAGGACCTGACGGTGTACGTTACCAGGTTATGCGCCTAGCGTGGTCATCCGTCTTCACTAATGCCTCACTCCGTCCTGATTGGCTTAAGAGAAACGAGAGGCAGAGCTCAGAGATTGAGGACAAAATGAGGATTACAAAAAAAATACAATCTTGGCATAAATGCAGCTATCACACATGGAGTGATAGAGAAGATAATTATCCTCTCATTTCATGAAATAAGTCAATGAAGTCAATACAATATGGACATATCAACAGAACATATCTGCTTAGTGCTTTCTGTTTATAAAGCTTCCATCCAATCTCATCCTATTAATGTGCAGTGTGTGTGTGTGGCAATTTGTCCCTTGATTCACTGTTTAAAGCCTGAAAATGTCCAATTCTGTATTCATCAGAGCTGAATGGTGCCACTGCAAAGGGCTCTAATTTGCTTACCTTCACAAAAAGGTGTATTTGCACATAGTCTGGCAGCCTTTTCCCACACGATAATTCCACTCCTCCCTGGCTAAGAAGCCAAATGCATTCTAGTACAATTGCTTCAACAATGCATCAAATCAGCAATCCAGGCCCGTTTTCATCCGACATCACCTTAGCAACAAATGCTAAGGAGGCACAATTGAATGGCAATAATAGAGCGGATTGCAATAAAAAAGACGGAGAGCGGTGTAATTTGCCAGAATGACCGGGACCTGGGCCATCAGCAGCCCGGTCAGACAGGAAACTCTGAGTAAATGTACTGTTAGTGACACGATACAAAGCATTTGTTGAATGTCGTGTTTTTTTGCATTTTCCTGCAGTCTGGATAAGATTCTAGCTGCAATGACGATTGCTGCAGAGAGGAACAACAAGGAGAGGTTTGCTCCAATCGTAGAAGGATTGGAGAACCATGAGGCCCAGCAACTCCAGGTAAATGCAGATGTACACACACATGCACACACACACACACACACACACACACACACACACACATAAACATGCACACTCAGACACTCACAAATCCCAGTCTAAAAGTTAAAAAAAATAGTTAGTTTCATGCAACAAGTTTTCATCCAATTTTTCTGAAATTCAGCACATTGTAGATTAGCACAATAAGACACTCAGCACATATTTCATGATCATACACAATGTAACTATCGTTTAAATGTAATTTCGATACTCAGCGTCATGTATTGCTAGTTCTCTATTACGGTGTGAATATGGGGTCCCATGTAATTTCAAAACATTATCATCATGATAATACTGTATATCGCTGAAACACAGCAGAAGTTTGACCAAAACACCACTCGTCTGAGTTTCAGACTAGTTCCCAACTTACAATGACAGTTGTGTCACGATGGTGTCTAGTGTACCTCTGCCCCTGTTATCATCCTGCCTCCTCCTGTCTTTCGGAAGAGCTCACAACACTGTCCGCTGCTACTGCGTGATGGTAGCCTGTGGCAGGGCTGCTGAAATGTAAAATTCATCAGCAGCGACACTTTGTCTTCCTTCCTTTAATCAAAAGCACCTATCTCAGCCCCCCCCTCCTCCCATTGCCTTTATTAAAATAAATTAAAACCCTCATTTTTCTCTCTCTCTTTTTCTCTCAGTCACATTCCTACTTTCGCCTCAACTTCTATTATTCCCTCACAAGCTGCTCTACACACACACAGACGTACATAGATTTTTTTTTTTCT
This sequence comes from Merluccius polli, assembly GCA_030340625.1. Lineage (NCBI taxonomy): Eukaryota > Metazoa > Chordata > Actinopteri > Gadiformes > Merlucciidae > Merluccius > Merluccius polli. The sequence goes on from JAOPHQ010000850.1 coordinate 845,971, forward strand.
TGTTTAATTATTTCCCACTGAGGGGCAGATTTGACCTCAGGCTTCACTTGTTTCTTTCTCTGGCAGAAAAAAAGAGACAAAAGAAGACCAAATAATCGAGCCCTTGAAAATTAAGAGACTTAGAACAGTTAAATTATGTTTGTAATTTCAAGGTTTATGGCGTTAAAACTAAAATGGAAGGACGGAGAGGGGTTAATAATGAGAAAAAACAAATCCTTTTGATTAGAGCTCAATATTTTCCCCTGTAGAAATGGCGACTGACTGACTGAAATTCTTATTTGTGTACTAAATTAAAATACCTTGTTGATGTGCCGTGTTCAAGGAATTAATATACTTAAAGAAAATTACATTTAATTCGGATTGGCTATTAACGCCCACTTTGCTAATATGATTAAAATTGTTTTCTTCATTTTATTCCCTGGCACACGCTGTGCTGCCGATTTAACACCACACACACACACACACACACACACACACACACACACACACACACACACACACACACAAGGTGTCTCAATTTAAAGCTGTCCCAGCAGTGCCACTTTTAATTAAGCTGAGACGAACCCTGTCCATCCTATGGCAACACGGCAGCCCTTAAAACCAAACATAGTTGGTGCCACAACACAGCAAAGTCACCCATAAAAAATAAGGCCTTTACACTCCACCATACGCTACATAGAAGACCCATGTGTGGTGTTTCCATCCATATACAACAGAGAATAATTACTTTCAGCATGATGCGACATGCATTTTACAGATTAAACATACTGCCATGTTGCGAAGGATGATGGGATTTAATTGTCAGAAAGTGGAAAGTGAAGAAAACCAAAAACATATAGAAATGGGCCTAAAACTTTTGATCCTGCTTTGGTGAAGCCTACTTTTCCATGGCCCATGAGTGAGTCTGTACTTGCACTGTTAATGCACCTCAACTTGAAACCCATATCCATAATAGAGAAAAACAAATAGAGAAACATACTACAGCACTATTGTGTATATGATAGTATATAATATGTAAAATAGAGAAACACACTACAGCACTATCATGTATATGATAGTATATATCAAATAGAGAAACATACTACAGCACTATAGTGTATATGATAGTGTATAATATATAAAATAGAGAAACACACTACAGCACTATAGTGTATATGATAGTATGTATACAATAGAGAAACACATTACAGTACTATAGTGTAAAGGATAGTATATAATATATAAAATAGAGAAACACACTACAGTACTATAGTGTATATGATAGTATATAATATATAAAATAGAGAAACACACTACAGTACTATAGTGTATATGATAGTTTATAATATATAAATAAATTAAAATGAGGTCCAGCTGCAAGATTAAAGCAATGAACACATTAATTCATCAATAAATATAATCGATTAATATAATATAATATTATTCTGAAATGAGCCATTCTGCATAATGTGTACTTTTACTTTTGGTACTTTAAGTACATTTTTGATGCTAATACTTTTGTACTTTTACTTAAGTAACATTTTCAATGCAGGACTTTTACTCATAACAGAGTATTTCTACAGTGCAGTATTACTACTTGTACTTAAGTAAAACATCTGAGTACTTCTTTCACCACTGCTGTAGCGTAAGGTCAAGGATACCAAAGACACATTCCTCCCGTGCTGTCCATGGGAATCCTTTTGCTTGATATTGATTGGCTGTCGGAGAAGCACTCTGTCTTTCCCAGGTCCTGTTCCCATGAGCCACCTTACTCCTAGTTAAGACCCATCAGTGATTTCCTTTCTCCCCCACACACTCACCTGTCTCTCTCTCCCCCACCCGGCTCACCTCTTCCTTTATCCAATGAATCAATTAATAATGCACATCTGGTCAAGGGGCTTCGGTGGGCCTCTCTTTTTCTGCACTTTCTCCTTCCCTATCCGTCGCTGTCTCTCTTCCGACCTGCCTCTCTCGCTCTTTTAGGTTGTCTTTGCCGTCTTTCTGTGTTGAGGGCACGGGAGGACCCCGCTACACCAGCAGTCCCCTGTGTCCCCTCCTCCTCCTCTTACTTTTTTTCCTTTATTTTTTTTATTTTCTGCGTGCCACTCTGCTTCTAGCTGCTCTTCTTGTTTCCCCTTGACAAGTGCAAACACTATCAAGTTCAACATCCAAAACATTAATAAAACCACTGCTTTAAAATATTCAGGTCTCAACCAGTGAAATAGTACAGAAATCCAAATGATTTAAATGGACAAAATCCAAAAATGGAAACATGCCAAAATGAGTTACAACAATACTTGGTTAATATTATAACCTCTGTACTTTCGTCTGTGTACGGTGTATGGTGTTGTGTGTGGCGTGTGTGTGTGTGTGTGTGTGTGTGTGTGTGTGTGTATGTGTGTGTTTTGTGTGTCCCACAGGTTGCCTGCATGCAGCTGATCAACGCTCTGGTCACCTCTCCTGACGACCTGGACTTCCGGATACATCTACGCAACGAGTTCCTAAGATGTGGACTTAAGAAGATTTTGCCGGTAAAGAATTAAACAAAAAAGACAGAGCATTGACATTCAACCCAATGTACAATATATGTTATCATAAAGGCAAGGAGTCTCTGTCTCTCACTCTCTCTCTCTCTTTCTCCTTGTTCTTGACAAAGTAAAATAATTGTAGCCACTCTCACCCCCCCCCCTCTCTCTCCGTCCTGCCCATCACCGCACGCTGCCGCTGGTCCCGGGGAAAACGAGTGCTGCCAAAGACGGATGGCGAGGCATGGGGAAGGGGGAGGGTGTGTGGGGGTGGGAGTAGGCGGGGAGTAGGGAGGGGAGTGATTGATAGCTGCAGAAATTAGGTTACATTTTGGCCCCCCTCCTGTCTCAGGTCTCCAAACACCCTCTGCTGGGTGATTCATACAGAAGTGGCAGAGAGCACTCCCCCCCCCCCCCCCCCCCCCTCCCCACCAAACGTCCGGCAGGCGGGAACAGGTGTGCATTAACTAGTTGAGAGGGTCACGATCATGGTACCTGGCTCCCCCAACGCCTTGTCTCCATCTGTGGCAGGAAGTCCCCCCTCCGCACCCCCAAACCCAGATATATCGACCAGAACATCGACACCGCCTCTAGTTACGCCTGCCGAGTACAAATGCGTCGTGACGTCACGCGCGCCTGTCCCCCGTTATTAACGATACACCAACCTGTGTGTCCCTTCGCCAGGAACTGAAAGAGACGGAGGAATTGGACATCCAGCTGAAGGTGTTCAACGAGAACAAAGAGGAGGACTCCATCGAACTCTCCCACCGCCTCGACGACATCCGAGCCGAGATGGAATATCCTTTAACCCCCCACCCCCACCCCCCCAACTCCTTACCCTCTCTCTGCTGGGTGGTGTGAATACACAGATGAAACAGCAGCAGCCGCCCAGGGACCGGAGAGAGGGCTATATTTGCGGAGCTGCGGTGAGCTTTACTAGCTAAAGCCCCCGTGTGTCTATGTTCATTAAAGGAGGATTTAGGATCCATAGTGCAATCTCCTGCTCCATCCCCTGACCAGGTAAAACCTGGTAAACAACGCCTGTCTCATTAACCTCCCACTACTTCCGGCCTCGCTCTCTCTCTCGCTCCTCCTTGTATTGAGATGTCTCGCCGTCTCTGCTGTAACTGAGGCCATGTGGTAATGCTGCTTGACAGGGTGATAGCAGCAGTGAGACACCATGCGCCAAAATGGACACCGGTGTAGAGCGTAGATGGCCCCTCGCGCTCCTCCGATTCTTAACCATTCAGGGAGTATGAATCTACATTGCCTGTGAGAAGAAAAAAAAAAGTAGTTTGGTGCATTCAGAGTCGGTCAGTAACATATTATTAAAACTTATGTTCTCAATTCTTCCTAGGATTTTTTTTTTTTATAGTTATCTTATTTAATCTTTATATGAATATATCACTCCTCTACGTCTCCCTCCCATTATCTCTCCCTCCCTTTCTCTCTCGCCCTCATACAATATAAAACTATAATACAATATAGTATATGACGGCATTATATATTATACCGTCACATAGTATTATATTTTACGATCTCATTTTTTCTCGGCGCTCAGTCCTGCTCCTTCATTTCCAAATACCGAGAAACTGTGAACTGAGACGCCACCCCCCTGTCCGCCCCACACCCCCCACCTCCCCACACCTCCAACTCTTTGCCAAGGTCCACTTAACTCCAAACTTGTGGAGTTGTAGTTAATAAAGTGAGCAGTAATTTAGTCCACAGTTGGAGACTTTTTCCCGCATCCTGAGCAAGGAGCCTTTAATAATTCACAAATCTGCTCGAAGGGTATTGCGGGGGGGGCTGACATTATGAGTAGGCAGAGCAGACGCCGACATTGTTATACAGATGTTCATTCGCTCAACCTTTGTGTTGCGCTAGTCCCACGGTGCCAGGGAAAATCAGCCACTGCCGATGCCGCCCAGAGTCTCAGCCTCTGTTGACACATGGTGGGGGCGAGCGAGGTAGAGAGAGAGAGAGAGAAGACAGGCGTTGGATGGAGAGTGAAAATAGCGCACCTGGATTAATGATGTGCTTCAGCAGGTTCACAAATGAGAGGGCCCAATGTTTGTTTCCAAGGACAATATGGTATTGATCTGAAAGCTCGGAGCATGATGTGAATGCCCCAGATCCCCTTAGTCCTCCCTGCCTCCCCAGTCGACCCACAACACATGCTGTGCACACGCACACACTCATGCTTGCATGCACACACACAAATGCAGGCAAGCACACAGACACGCACACACACACACGCACACACACACACACACACACACACACACACACACACACACACACACACACACACACACACACACACACACACACAAACAGGCAAGCACACACTCATGCAGACAACCACACATACACACACACCTAGGTACAGGCATGTGGGCCTACATCACATCATGTCATAGATAGTAGCTCCTCTAATTCCTGAGCATTGCAGATGTGTCTTGTTTCTCCTGGCAGGCTCATGAATATTGAGAGAGGGGGAGAGCAGAGTAGAGAGAGAGAGACCGAGGTAGAGAGAGAGAGAGAGGGAGAGACAGAGAGAGGCCATCTCCTCTGCGTCCAGGTGCCGAGGAGGTGACTCCAGGCCACTCATGAATATGAATGAGCTGGGGAATGGTGATTGATTGACCCTGCTGCTGACTGGTCTCCATCTCACCCGGCTCATGTTTATTCATGAGGAGGGGAGAGCAAGAGGGTTAGGGTGGGAAAAAATAAATAAAAAGTGAGAAAGTAGACCAAACAGTAGCCATCCAGTAGATTGTTACTGTTCTACATTTGAGTTATGTTATGCAGGTACGTTCCTGAGGAATGGTTGGACAAGCGTTTTTTAAAATTTTATTTCCTTCCCATAGCCTGAGCCTACTCTCCAGTCCAACCTTTATGGCCGTAAGCTCACGTGGCTGGTGACTCTCCTGGGATTCACAGTCACGCAACATGGGGGAGTGTCACAGTGTTATTAGAGCTATATGGTTTGGCGTAGCCGGTTTTCCTATCCCTCAAGTCACAGTATAAAAAAGGGAAAGGCAATTTGGATAAGAGGTGAATTGTGGCAATTGTTGATTTGAATAGGCGCTAAACAGTCTTAAAGTGTTGATCGCCCTCTTTTTAATTTAGCTAATCAGTCTTTTTTTTTCAAATTACTAAATCACCCTTCAGTTGTGTCCATGAGTCCATGGATTTATTTTACAACTTTGTAAATTAATGCAACACGTGCCCTGCAAACCGCAGTCCCGATTTTCTACTTTGTGCTTTCAGTGTCTCCAATTTGTGATTCTTCAGACTCAATTAGCTGCAGAATGTGAAAACCTGTGTGTGTGTGTGTCACAAACATCAGAAAGATGGGGGGGGGAACTATCAGTTGAGATCAGCACAAATACAGTGCAAAACTGTAGTACTGTTGTAATACATTTGATATGCTGGCTAAATGCTAATATGTCCATTGTATATACTTGCAAATGTATGTTATTGTATACAGGTTTATGTTTCATATAAACTAGCAGTTAGCTAGCATATAAAACTAGCTTTCTCGGTGGGAAATAATTTTAAAACTCATTACAGTGGATAGATATATTGACACAAATTGCTAAAAGCCGCAATTAATATTGTGGGGGCTAATCAAAGTTTTGTATCTGTCCCAGCTTACACACACACACACACACACACCCTCATCTCATGGGTTCCTGCATGTGTGCACATATTTAAGAAGCTTATTTGCTTGTTATTGTTGATGTCTGTAATTCTTTGGTAATTTTCAGGGGATTCAAACTATTTAAATGGTACTTTGAGCCATTTATATAAAAAAATATCCTTACTTCAAGCTTCAATCAATACATAAATATATAGCTAAGAAGATATTTGGTAGATAAATGTCATCCCCCCTTGAAATGTCCCAAAAAGCCATCTATCTAACAGCCAATTCATATAACAGTAATCTATGTATGTTGCCATGATGACATGAAGTCTAAACCCCATGATAGCATCTTGGTGCGATGTCATCCTCACCTCGGATCAACTTGCGGCAGCTTCAGAGTGACAGGTAAACCAAGTGTTTCCTTAAAATCATTATTGCTGTCTGAATCCCCTCCTTCAGTTAGCTGTTTGTACTCTCTGGGCTCTTCACTGAAACCAAAGCAGCTCTCCTATGTTGGCTCAACGTAGGAGAGCTCAAAAACTTGATTGAGGATAGGAAAGAAAAAAAAGATGAATAAAAATATAGCTGCAAGCAGCAATAACTGGTGTCAAGCACACAGCTGCAGCTGAAGTGGGAACATTTGGGAAAATTAAGGAAATGGTGAATTCAGTGAGTCAACTGCTGGAGGTCATTTGAAGTTTTAGACCCATATAAACTGCGACTCTACTGCCAACTGCCAAAATATACTTACTGTCAAAGTGGCATTTGCATCACCATATTTCCATCTGTCTTACATCTTTCTATGGTATTCTAGGTGGTTGCCAAGTTTTTCTGGGTGGTTGCTAGGTTGTTCTCGGTGGTTGCTATGGTGTTCTAGGTGGTTTCTAGGGTGTTCTTGGTTTAAAAGTCTAATACTTTAAAAAGTATAAATAGTACGTTTTGATGTTTAATAGTACGTCATTGTATAGAAGTTTGGATAGCAAGATAGTAAGTAAAGTTTGAATTATTGTTGTAGTATAAATTATAAAGAAGGACTTAGGTATGGACGTTTGTGAAGAATAATAGTCTAGTGAGAGAAGTGTCTTATTTTTTAAACAGCTCTTTAGTTCTGAACAGATTTTTGGATTTCAACGTGTGTATACGTGGGGAACATTTGAAGTTATATCTTAACCTAATCGTAAAAAGTAACCATTTCTTTGTAAACTGAGTTGAGCTAACACTGAAGAACGTGTCTATGGGGGTCTAAGTATTGTGGGCGAAGTGAAGGTTTATAGATTTTGATCGTTTGATATTTGTACACTAAAAATCCTAGAACGCAGAAAAATCCCATGTGTGTGTATGTGCAAGTTTTGAGTCATTCCATAAAAGTTTGTATAGTAAGGTAGTATATAAAGTTTGAATTACATTCTAGCATAAAGTATTAAGGAGGAGTTGAGAAGGGAAGTTTGGGAATAATAATAATAATAATAAGTATATGTCTAATAATAATAATAATAATAATAATAATAAGTATGATAGATAATGATAGGAGTTGTGCAGCTAACCTAATAATAATTATGATGTATAAAAGGAGTTGTGCAGCTAAATCAGCAATAACAATACGTGCCTTGCGCTTGACACCTAATAATTAGGTTTGCTTTAAAATTCCTCAGATACACACAACCCAATGCATTTCTAGAGATAATAATACATCAGCAAATAATCACATGGCTGCTGTGTGTGAAGTATACTGTAATGATCTGAGCCGTCACACTAATGAATCATTTCAACGCAGTGATTTCAAAGTGTTGTAATATGACCAAAGGAAGGAAAAAACACACACACACACACACACACACACACACACACACACACACACACACACACACACACACACACACACACACACACACACATTAAAACCCATTGTATCTATGCTGTTGTTTTCCTTAACCCCTTGTGCCCCCACTGATATGAATGAGGTCTACCATCTCCTGTCCAACATGGTGAAAGATACAGGATCAGAGACTTACTTCCTGTCAATGCTCCAGCACTTCTTGCTCATCAGGAACGACTATTACATCAGGTGAGCTCTGTCTTTCCTCACACACACACACACACACACACACACACACACACACACACACACACACACACACACACACACACACACACCGTTGCCTGTCTGTTTGCTGTGAGACCAACGCGTGTGCCTGCTACCCTTTGGCCTGGCTTTAAGTGGTCCAACTGAAATTGCTCTTGAGTGAATTCCTACCTTTAAGATGAACACTTGAGCCGAAGTGTTATGCTATGCCCACAAATGGCCAAGTCAAAGTTGTTATATATTTTTTAGATACTTTTTTTATTCTTCGTATGAAGCAACCACTCTGCAATAAGCTGACATGTTTTTCTCGAGACAACTCTGCCACATAACTGCCACATGCCATTGACCTTTTTCTGTCTCTATACAGGATATATATATATATAAACAAAAAAATTCAGTGTCAGTGATTATGTTGTAATTCAGAGAGGGTTCAAAGGGGTTCAACAAGTCATTGTAAGACACAATTCACAATTGTCATGTAATGTCCTATGATAACAACAAAAAAGCAACAGAAACCAGTAAATAGGGCTCAGTTTTTCGAATGATTAAATCTTTCATCTTTTCAAATATTTGTTCACCCTCTAGCCCTTCAACAGGGCCCTCTTCAACAAGGGTTCAGTGGAGGTACTGCAGGGGGGCTGCAAAATTATTCTTGATGTCCAACAAATTTTTGTGGAATATGTTCAGCCTTGATTTTTATTATCAACTTGCCCCCTGTCGCGGTGTACATGCGTTCTGATATTGGGCAGTTGGCGAGCCACTGACATCCATTCTATTCCATGTTGTTGTCCCACAATCTTTGTTTTGTCCAACACAAGTAAGCGTGATACGAACTGCCCTGGCTAGGTAGTTTTTTCCAACAGTGCCCACAAACGAATCAATCCACAAGTTTCGATTCTGTGTTTACATGCCACTGCCCATGCTCACGGACTTGAGAGGTGCGCAGTTTGAATTCTGAGCGAAGATGGTGGCTCCGTTTTAGACAGTGTGGTAGTTCTGCATTCTGAGTGCAGAGCAACATTTCAATAAGTCGCAAGGGTTAGTGTCGGAGGGGTCTTTTTTAACTGATTGGAAATCAGAAAGCTTTCACTTCCGAATCAAAATAAAGTGCTCAGTTCCCGGTTGTGGAACGAGACTGTCAACTAAACAGTCTCGTTCACTTTTCCCCGACTGTGCCAGTCCATTGACTATCCTGGCAAATTGATTTATGTTGCCCCTGTATCTGTATGCCCCAATCTATCCCTCTCCGCCAGGGGGTGAGTTGGAGCAAGAGCTATGAGAGCAGCAGACAGCATCTTTAGTCTGAATAGAAAGTAGTAGTTATTACGTCAGTTGCACTCCGCGTTTTATTAACAAACATATATAAGAGGGTCCCTGCTCCGTTTCTCAATCCACCATCCCTGGGCTGAAAAAGGTTGAAGACCCTTGCTCTAGCCAAAATGCAAGCATGTCAAACATTGAAGACAGACAGGCCTCCATGTGTCTGAATGGGACGGCATTAATGAATTCCACTGCTTTGTCAGGCTTTTTCCCATAAATAAGATATTTCTAAAAAAATAGCAAAGATAGTAAAGTAGAGTAAGATATGCTTAGATGAGGGCAGGATTGGAAGATGAATGGGGCATGATGAATTTGTCATAGACAAAGTTGCTGCTCTTTTACAGTAATGAATAATTCATCCTTCATATAGCACAATAAAGTGAAAAATAGAAGTCACATTAAGCAGCGAACAGCAGAACAGCCCAGTCTACCTCAGCACTACTGTCCCTGGCACCTACTTTGAGGACCGGGGAGAAAATAAAGCAAGACAAGTTAGAGAGGAACGTTCAGGTCAATAGCTGTATTCATGAAAATGGATGAGGTTTTTAACATTCACAGTTTTCAGAGGGGTGAAAACAGCAGGCACATAAACCTGCACACTCGTAACACTGATGCGTTCTGATCGAGGCCTATATATATCCATACATCACAGCTGAGCTGGGATGGGCTGGCCTTATGTAGGGCTACAGACATGCATGTGACGTGCAATTTGCATGATCATCTATGACGTGTTGATCTCTGAACTTGCTCCTTCCTGCTGCGAAGGAGAGAAGTCAAAGACATGAATTAAAGCAGCCGATCTGGGAGTGTTTTTTTTGTCTTTGATGACCCTCTCTAGTGAGCTCATGGGAGGGGTGTGACAGGAGAGGAGTGTGCTGGTGGCACCGGCGTCGGCTTGTCAGGTTGAATCAGAGGAAGACGGCAGACTCGGTCATAGGTATTTGGCATGACTAACTGATCAAAGGATTACGCGGGGCACGCCGTGCCTCCGCCAATGTCCCACAAGATGACTAGACGTTGAGTCAAAGGTGTACGTCGAGGAATGTAGTTCAACGTTAAAATCTGATTGTCATTAATACTCTCTCTTAAAAATAATGTATAAATGTGTAAAATCAATGGTAAATACATCCATATAGGTATTTTTTGTGATATTTGTTTATTATCACACATACTCACACTCCCCCAGCATTAGTAGGAGCAACCAGCTTCTCCTTAGTAGTTCACATTAATATTGCTACAAGCCCGTATTAACAGTGTAATTCATCACATACTTTGGTCCCCATATTACTCAATATGTTCTACTTTATTCTACTTTTAAATGTTCTGACTAATGCCACTTCTTGAAAAAACCCAACCATAAATTGTCACAGTGCTCCTCCTTCTTAAGCAGTTTGAAACTTGTTACTTATTTTTTTATTTTTTGGTAATTAATCTCTCGGTGCAAGCCCTAACGAATGGGAGCACATCAAGCACAGTACATTTAGAGCAGATCTCCCCTTTTGGAGCGGGGCGATATGGGGATTACACTGGTTATGTGGAGCACGGCTGGATCAAGTGACGGGGACTCTGTTGAACCACCACCACACTCTGTGGTGGTGGTGGTGGCGGCGGGGACCAAGGTGCCAGAGTAACATAGAGAGCGAGGGAGAGAGAGGAGGTGGGGATGCGATGAAGGGGACATATGTTGGCTTGTGGAGCCCAGCCCTGCCCACTGTGGAGGGGGCCCTGACAGTTCTGGGTCATTCCCTCCCTACACACTTATCTCCACCCGGCGCCGATCTGTTTGGCAGTGGCGGAGGACGGAGGATGCAGGGAAAATAGGGCGGCTTATTGAGATAATAATGTGGTGTACATTGGTGACAGTTGTAAGCTGGGTGCCATGGCGCTTAAGCCGTGCAGGACGTGTGCTTTCTCTCTCTCTCTCTCTCTCTCTCTCTCTCTCTCTCTCTCGCTCTCTCCATCTCTCTCTCTCTCTCTCTCTCTCTCTCTCTTCCCTCTCTTGCCCTCTTCCCTCCATCTCCTCCCTCTCTCCATCTCCTCCCTCTCTCATCATCTCCTCCCTCTCTCTCTCTCTCCATCTACTCATTGTCTTGCCCTCTTTCCCTCCATCTCCTTTCTATCTCTCTCTCTCTCTCTCTCTCCGTCCCTCTCTTTTTGTCTTCATCCTAGCCCTCTCTCTCCATCTCCTCCCTCTCTTACCCTCTCTGTCTCTCTCCGTCTCCTCCCTCTCTCACTCTATCCCTTTGTATTTTGCCTGCTCCTGACTTGAGTGGGTAGTCCACCCGCTAAAGCTTAGACATATGGTATTTCATGCTATCAAAACATTGCGCCTTATTGGTGATTTATTTTGATTTGCTTTGGCACCGAATGCTCATTTTAATATCTTCCCCATTCACAGTTCCCGGTCCACCTACCATTGAGCTTGTGTTGACATCCAGGAGGTTTTAGTCCATCTCAAGTTGTTACACATAGGCTTTCACAGGCCACACTGGATTAAACAGTGCATTTTCCTACCCGTACCTGTGCTATACCATAGAGCTCAGGCTTTTGAGCTTCTGTTCAATTTTGAAATTCATTGAACGGAAAGCACGGCAAATTCTGTTCCCCCTGCAGATCGTTGATGCAGCCACCGATACAGGCTATGTCATCATGCTATTAAAGTCAAACATGTGCCTGTGAATTAAACCTACGTTATGGCACTTTGTAAAAATGGCCCGTGGCTGCGTTTATAACTGCACAGTTTGTGTCTGACAAGCTGAGAAAAAGCAGCAGACAGAAAGCGAGGAGATGCGTAGGCATTTCATTGGCCCTCAAGCAGTCAGGGAGAAGACAAAATGGACAGTTTTTTTGACTCACAGATTACATCGCTACTTTTTGCCCGCCAAGGTCACCTTCATGGCACAACTACTTGCCGGTGTGAAACTCAAGCTCAGCTTGACATTGTATTTCCAAATGTCACTTGCAATTAATGTTGATAATATAACCAAGAAAAGGTCACACACGCCAGCCTAGCGGAACAGCGGTCCCAGGTCGATCCGGACGCCTCGCTGGCTCTCTATCTGGGCTGTTTTTTTTGTATTTCAATTACACACGTTAAATTGGCAAGATTTGCATTGCTAACGTTTGCTCTAATTAGCAAGGGAAGTGATTGTGAGTCGGGGCAACAGGGCAAGCATACACTGCGCTCCTGCCTGTTAACTTAAAGACGCACAGAGTCACAGAGGTTGACTGCTCTGCGCAGCCCATTAATCTGCTCATTTCACGATCAGGGCAAAGCAAAGTGATAGTGTACCTTTTCGTCTCGGCACAAGCAACCTTTTGAAAATGGCATTTAGTGACCTCTGGGTCTGATACGGGAATCATTTGTGCTCAATTAGTCTGGTGGAGTTTGTCACTCATCTGGCTAAGGCTTAAGTCTAATTGTTCTGCATCCCGCCCTCCAGACCCCAGTATTACAAGATCCTGGAGGAATGCGTGTCCCAGGTGGTGCTGCATCGTAGCGGCATGGACCCTGACTTTGGCTACAGCAGGAGACTGGATGTGGACTTCACTCATCTCATTGGTATGTGGTGCTTTTCTTTGTTTGTTTTTCTTGAAAATGTTTGGTAAGTTTTCGGACACACACGCACATGCACACACGCACACACACACACACACACACACACACACAAACTCAGTAATACTCAGTTGCGATATCAGTAACTAATGTTGATATAATCTATACATGAACAGACTCACACGCACACAAACTATTTGCAAAGTAAAGTTGCCGAAGGTTACAACATTAACGGCCATTCAATGGCGTTATAATGGCGAAAGTTATCAGTGAAACTTTATTTAGAGTTGCTAAACTAACAGGCCCAAATCATGCTTCCGGCTGTTTTTACTGTGAAACACGCAGTAGTAGGAGGCGCAGGGCGGATGTTGCCAAAAAATATATTGATATCCTTCAGTCACGCTCATTATCAGCCTATATTCCAGTGGTTCCCAACATTTTTTGGCCTGTGACCCCATTTCTAGCTCCGAAAAAGTTTGTGACCCCAACTTTATGCTTATCCACACAAATTGTTTTTACCCAATCAACATCTGCCGGTTATATCAATGTCCCGGTAAACGTAGTCACATCGCTCTACTGCACACTAGGGGTTAGTAATAGTTTGGTGGGCGGGTATAAATCATTTGACAGTGAGTTTATATATGGTTTGCTAAAATGTGTCATCAAATATCTATAGCTTATGTCAGCAATCCCATGCGACCCCGTATGCATATCAGGCGACTCCAAGGTTGTGAAGAATAATGTATTTATTAGTATACTTTAAAATATCATATGCCTTAAAACAAGGCCCCACTCAAAGTATAAACTACTTCCTCTGCCAGACCTTTGTATCAAACCCCCCACTGTTCCTGAGGAGTTGATCAGGAACCAATAGAGGTGTTGTGCTTCACATTAAATGGCCCCCTTTTCATGTATCAATCAATCAACAAATCCCCCACAGACCAACTGGTCTGTGTGCCAATCTCACCCAGGTAACACATCCCCATTTGCTGTTCCTAGACATGGAGTGACCAGTTTGTGCTTGGCTTGTTCAAATTACGGTAACCTAATAGGAAATACAGGGGATGCACTTTTTGTTGTGTAGTATAGCCTAGAGAAGGTGTGTTTACAGGTAACAATGGGAGGGCCTCTGATAGCCCCGCCTTTGCCATGTGTTTTGTAATACTGTTGTATGTGAGAAATTAGTTAAATAAGTTGAGTCAGTTCAGTAAGTTAGCCCAGTGGAGTTCAGGCCTGTGTAGCTAGTCAGGTGAGTTGAGCTCTGTTGAGTTCAGCTCTGTTAATTGTTGAAGGCAGTCACCCCTGAAGAACTGCGCTGGTGATTTTGGGTATCCTGCATGAGCCCGTGAATAAATGATTGAGTGTTACATCCCGACTCTGTAGACCTGGAAACAGCGCCTTGGTTTTTAGGAATCTTCATTAGTTGGGAACCACTGCTCTATTCCCACACCCTAATATCACATAATATTATATACCAAATGTTATGGCAACAAACACCTCGTGAGGGGACATATACAAAAAGCATCCTCTAATCGCTCATGAATAATGCATGTGAACACTTCAGTGATAGTTTTAAGCATCCTATATTTTAATTCCATGTGTTTTAGTTTGGTCATTTGTTACTTGCACTCCAGGAACCCTAGGGGAAGGGGTAAAACAAATTCAAAAAATGTGTTAAACCCACATTACTATAACAGTGTCATTTCCCCTAGACATATGAAACAAAGATACAACACCTGTTTTTTCTTCTACTGTTGTGTCACTAACAGTTTTGTGCGTCTTGACAACAACAAGGCTCATTAAAAGTTTCTGAGCTTTTTTCCGTGAATTGTTAGAAATGTCTCAGGGCATCGCTCACTTCTGCCAGGCTCTAATGAGTTGCTGCACATGTTTTAAGAGCCTACGTTTCCCCAAGTTACTGGTATTGAAGACGTAAAACACTTGTGTGTGGTGAAAATGTGAAAACAAAAAGTGAATTAACTTCCTGTCACTGTTGACAGGAATGGCACATTGAGATTACACAATCTTTTTTTACCAACATCGTGACCTACATAGGCAGCAACCGGTCCTTACATAAAAGTTACAGACATACAACATAAACAAATACGAGATATATAAAAATCACAATCATGAGAAAACTGCACATTAGAAGACAAGTTGAAAAAACAAGTTAAAGGGCAACTTGCAGGTTGGTATCAGCCGTTAATTAATATGGAATGGGGAACGTTTGTACAAATAAATCAATCTTAACGTGCTGCATTACAAAAACAAGTCGAGTAGTAATTCTTAGCACAAAAATGATTTAAACAATTAAAAAAAAATCGATTTGCCAGTTAACCGGGGATACCAACCTACATGTTGCTCTTTAAGGAATGAGCCTCAAAAATTACAAATGATTTAAAAAACGCCTAACTGGACGCATTCTTCCACTTCCCTTGCAGACCAGTGTGTGGACAAAGCCAAAGTGGAGGAGAGTGAAGAAAAGGCGGCAGAGTTCTCCAAAAAGGTGAATCATTAATCACACCTGTCACACCTTCTTCCTGTCTTTTTCTTCCTTTACCCACAAGCGCTCTAGACGAGCTATTGACTCTGGTGGCCTGATGCGTGGCTGTGGCGCTACATGATCCGTATCCGTATCAGCTCTACAAGGATCAATGCTGATATTCTGATTCATTCTTGTTTTTGCAAATTGCCAGGTCACAGTTACATTTCTTTTGATCAACACGCACCCCAACAGTGGCATGTCCAGACTTTTTTGACTGGGGTGTCAGAATAGCATTTATTGACCATTTTAGTCTCCTGACAAAATATTTCCTTGAAAAAATTGTGAAAAAATTGTGCTACAGTGTAGTTGGTTAGAAGAACAGATGCTGTAGTAATCTTACCAACAGAGAGAGCTGAACTCACATTAGCTTACTTGTAAATGTGATGCGCACACGCACGCGCACACATACGCGCGCACACACACACACACACACACACACACACACACACACACACACACACAAACACACACACACACACACACACACACACACACACACACACATTTACATAGACATGCCAGATGCTCTCTGGCAGTGTGTGTGGTGATGGCTGGTTTATCCTGGGTGCCATGATCGCTCATGCACCACAGGTGTGCAGCCCCACCCAGCCCCAGAGTCTAATAAGTCTGACTGTGGCCATGTGAGGCTGTAAACCAAACACAAATATTCTCTCCAACATAGTTACTCACTCATTCATGGACACACAGGCACACACATAGAAACAGACACAGTCACTCACTCATACATGCACACACACGCACACACATAGAAACAGACATGTGCGTACAGCGGGAGAAAATTTACGCACAGGGTCTGACCATGCGTATGCACAGCAAGTGGTAGAGTAAATAGGAACAACCAGATAGAAACATGACCAGTTCATGCTTTTGACCAACTTATACAGATACAATTTCCCCCCCGGGAAGTAACGTCCCAGCCCTTGCTAAGCTGTTTAATGCCTGGCTGCCCTTGCCGGTATCATCAGTGTACGCACACAGTGCATTCAATTTGTTTCCATACACCGCTGCACAACAGATTCTGTGGTGTCTCTTATATCGGTCTGAGACTGATAGCCTATAAAGAGGGACCTCCAATTCAACATTTCCATACATCACAGGAGCAATAGACTGAAATCACCACCCGGCAATGAATCTAATTACGTAAACAGAAATGCACCCGCCAATGATGCTGGCAATGCACATCTCTAGAGGACTTGGTCAGCATCACTACTTCTTCCACCAGTTTGGCCAGTATCCCGCTAATAAGCGAATACTCTTTTATTGCGCTTGGTTTTAGGTCAAAATACTTTAATCTCTGATAGGCTACTGTACCACAAATCACACTCTCTCCCATCCCACATTATTTAGTTTAGAAGGGAGCACAGCAGAAAGTGTACCAAGAAGTGTCCTCTACTTTGATTACACTTCTGTCACAAATACTTATATTTCACTCTGTGATACATGTATTTTCTTTATTTATTCTTCGGATTTTCTCGTTCACTCTTCCATTCCATCAACAATTGAATTGTCTCTTTTTCCGTTTTTTGTCATATTCGTTCACCTTTCCTGTGGCATTAAAGGGGAAGTTTTAAGCTGGGCACAAGCATAAGGATTTAGAACGGCGGGTATTTGTCAAGAGAAATTGTGCACCGGTGTGCGTACGACAAGCATAAGAACGCTTGATTAATCCCAACTTTTTTGTGCGTACAAACATGCTGCATTTCATGCGTGCGATACAATTTAAAACTTTTTGTACTGTTGATAAATGAGGGCTCAGGAATGTGTGGGTCGCCATGTATTGGTGTTGGGTAATTGGCCCTGCTGTTGGCCATCTTCAAGAGGCACCCCGCAGCTTGTGTGTGTGTGCTGTGTGTGTGTGTGTGTGTGTGTGTGTGTGTGTGTGCGCGTATGTGGGTGTGGGTGTGCGTGTGTGATTGTAGAAGTCAATGTCTATGGATGATTACTGTGTTTGTGTGTGTGCGTGTGCATGTGTGTGTGTGAGCGGACAGGAGACAAGGGTGGGGCTTGGGTGTGCCGTGTTTCTGCACATGCGTGGGAAAACACATCTTTCTTTGGTTTGCAGTTTGACGAGGAGTTTGGCGCACGGCAGGAGGCCCAGGCTGAGTCCCAGAAGAAGGAGGAACGAATCAAAGAGCTTGAGGGACAGATCCAGGCTCTGCAGACTCAGGTAACCAGCAGAGCTCCACCGCAGAGACAGCAACATGGGCCAATCATACATCTCATTCCCAAAGAAGGAGTGGTATAAAGGATCCAACATCCACACGTTTTCATAGAAACATATCTGCGCTTCTTAAGAAACAGTTTCCTTCAGAGTGAAATACATCTCATATATTGACTCCAAATGTGGCTCCAGACAACAACAAAAAAAGCACTAAAAACGTATACAAAAAGTCCAAAGTATCCCTTTTTACGCCTTGGCTGCGATATGGTCTCTAAGTGTGTGTTTTCATCCATGCCAGGTCTTTTGATTCGATAAAGGGTCAATCTCCCTCTTAAGACGTGCCATTTTAAACTGGGGGAATTGCGCCATTGAAGCCTTTCCTATGTAATTCTATAGGCTTATGGATGGATTGCGTTTCTTTTCATCGCTGCAAAGTCACCACTCTTTACCGACAAACACCCCTATTATAAGGATTGCAAATTATGGCTATTTCCTCCAAAAACTATTTGAAAAACACTCTAGTGCTGCCTGGAACCACCAGACAGTTTGCTTCTGTGCTTAAAAAAACCCCCCGAAAACGGTGTTAGTAGTATTGGCAACTTCTACGTCTGCATCATTGTACAAATGAATGTCCTCATCATTTATTCTCCTCAAACCTTTTTCTGAATTTGTGTTATGTCGTTGTTGCACCACTTTCTTGGCTCCCCGTCAATCTCTGTCAATCTCTTTTGTCCACATTCACACATTCTTCCAGAATCACTCCATTCCAGCCTCCATTTTGTACCTGTGATGCCTGTTCTCCCTCGCTTCCTATTGTGTTGTCCTTCAATCATTGCCCGCTACCGCTGTTTGAGCATGTCTTGGTGTGACTCAAGCAGTCTGCTCGTGCGCGCAACGGCATCCAATTGCAAAGCAAACGGCGATCAGCAAAGTTGTGTTCTCGGTTCTCCTCATGTGGCCTCGCGTCCATGCCTGCCTCCGTCTCTCCGTCTCTATCTATACCTTCACACTGTGGAATTAGTGTGGTGGGAGACGCCGCTACCCCTTGTGCATGTTTTATCCCCTTTTTACTCCCTTGGCCTCCTCAGCTCCACATATATAACACACACACACACACTCCCATGGGCCATCGCAGGTTGTTCTTTGAAGCCTGACTGGTGCATTAACAGGCAGTGAAAAGCAGGGAGAGGACTCCATGCCTCCATTCCTAGAAAGCCCCTTCAAAGGACTTGTATCGTTGGTTGTTTTTCTTTTTTTCTTTGCATCACCGGATGTAATTCTTGGAGCATTGATACTACAATGTACTTTGGCACCTCTGAGATGGAAGGCATACGTACTGCAGAACGTTAATTAAAGCTTACTGCCAATTATTGCTGATTAGTGGTTGTAGTGTGACAAATAAACCCCCCCCCCCCCCCCTATTTAATTTAAACACTAGTTCTCAATCAACTGCTGGGTTTGGTGTGAAAGTTTACCCGGATAACATGGAAACAGTTACGATTCGCAATCAGTTTCACAGAAACACTGGAAGGCTTTTAATTTCTAAACATGTTCATCAATGTTTAGAATGAAGACATACTAAATGTTATTAATTTCTCTTTTTAACGAACATGAATCTACGTTTAGAAAGCTAAAGGGATTAATGTAACATTGTAAGTTAAAGTGATATATATATATATATATATATATATATATATATATATATATATATTAGAGATGGGCATAGATTAAAATATTTAATCTAGATTAATCTAGACTAATCTTGAAATTAATCTAGGTTAATCTAGATTAACCTAGGTGGCTCCTTTGAATGATGTCGAAGGTGTCCATAATATGTGATTGCTACCTAAATAATGGCTTATATTACCAAAATAATGACTTATATTACCTAAATAATGACTTATATTACCTAAATAATGACTAAAAGTGGGTCTGCGCGATTGTTGAGGGGGGGGGGGGGGGGGGGGGGGGGGTGCTACCGGAGGATTTCGGTTTGCGATAATATCGGCAATAAAAATATTAACGCCGTTATCGCAGCCGATAACACCGTTATATGTATATATAATTTGTAGCACTCTGTGTCAATTTACTAATATAGGATTTACTAATATATATATATATATATATATATATATATATATATATATATATATATATATATATATATATAATATAACTAATATATAACATTAGTAAAATCTTGTGTTTACTTGTAGTTACTCCAGGGGGCACACTTGGGGGGGGGGGGGGGGGGGGGGGGGGCGTAACACTAGCCTAGTTACGCTCCTGCTAGCTAACTACATGCCCAGCGCCTTCAGCTGCAAAAATACCTTGGTGCATGTATAAGAAGGCAAACGACAAAAAGAGGGGTAAAACCAGATTTAATATTCAGCGAATTTGAAGAATTGGTGGAGAGAAATTAAGAACTGTCACAGCTGAGTTTTAGCGTGTCGGCTTTGGCTGCTGGTTGTTATTATTGTTATATGTGGGAGAGGCCACGTTAAGACAAAAAGCGGTTGCAATGTTGTTGTTTATTCAATTCTGCCGAGAAAATGCTAGCAACTGATAGAGGCGCAAATCTCACACATTGCCACTTTAACATACATTACAAAATGCATAGGGCTGATCATAGCTAAATGGTAAATGGACTGCGTCTATATAGCACTTTGCAGACATGTGGCCGCTCAAAGCGCTTTACAATTTGTGCCTCACATTCACCCATTCATACACACATTCATTCACTGACGGCGGTGTCAACCATGCAAGACAACAGCCAGCTCGTCGGGAGCAGATAAGGGACACCTCGACACTTAGGTGTGAGAGCCAGGGATCTAACCAGCAACCTTCCGTCAGACAACCCACTCTGCCTCCTGAGCCACTTCCGCGCATGTTAAACAGCGGAAAGTGTCCATAAAAGACTAGAGGTAAAATAACTCAAGGTACTTGGCTTGGAGAGCCTGCGTCAATGGCACAATTTCATACTGACAATGAGGTTCAACACAATGCATGTTTATGAATCAGGCTTTTGACTGGCCTTTTTTTAAATGTTATTTTGTGATAGGGACAATTCTCATATCACTCTTAACCTCCAAAACGTTGGAACGTGGAAAAATCTATAATTTCATCTATGAATGGTGGACAATTACAGGCAAGGTACATTTTATAATATTAATATTTAATATTTATATATTATATTTAGCACTATAATATTTTTAAGTATAGATGTATTTTAACTAAGATATGCAATGTTATTGTTTTTATTTAAAAAACTAGTTAACATTTAACAAATGTTTTCATTAACTAATAACATCTTTCTGCCTTGAGATTTATTTTAATTTTTTCCTATTAATTAGTTTTATTCTGTTGTGTACACACATGTCATCAATTATGTAATATCCTTTGATAAAGAGTGGGTACAATATTTTTTTAATACATTTTCACATAATCTCATGTAAATATCATGCAAATGATCATGTTCAGGGATACATACAGTATATTTTTGGAATACAAAACGCACCAACTCCAATAACAATTAAAAAAAATGTATTCTGTGTGAACAGACCCTGCAATTGCCTTCCTCCCCTCCCACCTTTGACAATAAACAACCCCCCCCCCCCCCCCCCCCCCCCCTCCGTTTGATGGGCTCAATACAGCTGCTGGAGGTGAACTTGAACTCACACTGCCGTGCTGTGCAACCTAATGCACCTTTGACACAGAGTGCTACAAAGCCATTATCTGCTGTAGCACAAAACATTTAAATCCACAGGAATACACACACACACACACACTTGCTTATACACACACACACACACACACACACACACACACACACACATGCTTATACACACACACACACTCACACAGTTCATCAAAGTTGCACTGCCTGCTATTTTGCTGAATAGTAATGAAGTGTTGATGCTGGTTGTCTCATGGAAAGAGCTTTTCTTGGATGTACGGAAAAAAACAACAACAAAAAGGCCTACAAAAACCCATGCATGTCTGAGTATCTCCTCACCCCGTCTATGAACCAATACAGCTAATGAGAATGTGTCTCAGGTGAACTTTGCCGCAGTAACAAGCGGGCCCGTTTGATGTGTCCGTTTGATTCCCCTCGCCCGATACGAGCGAGCGAGCAAAAGTTCGGCCTGTGAATGGGCGGCGTGACATAAAACCGGTGGAATCGCGACAAAAGGAAATCATTCACCCTGACTGGCGTTGCTGCTCACCCACCCCCTTTCTTGAAGCCAGGAGAGGGGAGGCATCCAGCGAATTAGCTCTGCTTGTGATGAATAATGCAGCACAGCGACAGCGCTCAGTGCTCGCCATACCATTAATCGGCTTTAACGACCTGGCGGACGCCCGGCTGACCTTGCTCTGCTCCCGAGAGGAGCTGAAGGTGTGGTAGATCACTCATGTTTTCCCCACCTTCTCTTTTGGTAGTCTAATGCCTTGCGGGGTGGTCGGACGGTCTTATCAGACGGCCCTTTTCTCATTATCGGATCCGACTTCGCGTGGACTGCCACTGGAATGCCGCCTAGATCTCACACACGTCGTGATGGCCTGCAGCCAGGCCAGGCGTGCGTACGGTTCGTCGCGGTATATAGGCAAGGCAAGGCAAGGCAAGGCAGCTTTATTTATATAGCGCATTTCATACACAATGGCAACTCAATGCGCTTTACATAGAACAATAAGAATTGAAATACAAATTAGAATAATAATAATAGTAACTAGAAAATGCATTTCCTGCAGAAAACGCGTGTGAATGCTGGAAGCTGAATGATAAGCTCAAAGCAGAAATATAAAATGAATTGATCTGAAGAATCTGAAAGTAGTAGTAGAAGCTGAAATAGTAGAAGAATCTGAAAGTAGTAGGCTAGTAGAAGCTGAAATAGTAGAAGAATCTGAAAGTAGTAGGCTAGTAGAAGCTGAAATAGTAGAAGAATCTGAAAGTAGTAGGCTAGTAGAAGCTGAAATAGTAGAAGAATCTGAAAGTAGTAGAAGAAGCTGAAATAGTAGTAGAAGCTGAAATAGTAGAAGAATCTGAAAGTAGTAGTAGAAGCTGAAATAGTAGAAGAATCTGAAAGTAGTAGTAGAAGCTGAAATAGTAGAAGAAGCTGAAAGTAGTAGTAGAAGCTGAAATAGTAGAAGAATCTGAAAGTAGTAGTAGAAGCTGAAATAGTAGAAGAAGCTGAAAGTAGTAGTAGAAGCTGAAATAGTAGAAGAATCTGAAAGTAGTAGTAGAAGAAGCTGAAATAGTAGAAGAATATGAAAGTAGTAGAAGTAGCTGAAATAGTAGAAGTAGCTGAAAGTAGTAGAAGAAGCTGAAATAGTAGAAGTAGCTGAAAGTAGTAGTAGTAGAAGCTGAAATAGTAGAAGAATATGAAAGTAGTAGAAGTAGCTGAAATAGTAGAAGTAGCTGAAAGTAGTAGTAGTAGAAGCTGAAATAGTAGAAGAATATGAAAGTAGTAGAAGTAGCTGAAATAGTAGAAGTAGCTGAAAGTAGTAGAAGAAGCTGAAATAGTAGAAGTAGCTGAAAGTAGTAGTAGCTGAATTAGTAATAGGCTACTAATAGCTGAAGTAGAAGTAACTGAAGTAGTAACAACACTGATCCTCAAAAAGCAGCCCAATCTGGCAACACTGCTGAACGTCCCCTCGCTCGAGCGTCAACGTTAAGTCAACTGAAAAGGAATCAGTTAAACTGTGAAACTCTTAATAAATATAAATGCTATCGAAATTTACCCCCCGCCGCCCCCCCCCCCCCCCCCCCCCCCCCCCCCCGGTAGGTCCGCGGTGTGTTTGTGTTACTATTGCGGGCACCCCCCCCCCCCCTCCCGGCCGTAGGTCCGCGGTGTGTTTGTGTTACTATTGGGGCCCCCCCCCCCCCCCGGCCGTAGGTCCGCGGTGTGTTTGTGTTACTATTGGGGGCACCCCCCCCCCCCCGGCCGTAGGTCCGCGGTGTGTTTGTGTTACTATTGGGGGCACCCCCCCCCCCCCCCCCCCCCGCCGTAGGTCCGCGATGTGTTTGTGTTACTATTGCGGGCACCCCCCCCCCCCGCCGGCCATAGGTCTGCGGTGTGTTTGTGTTACTATTGCGGGCACCCCCCCCCCCCCCCCGCCGGCCATAGGTCTGCGGTGTGTTTGTGTTACTATTGCGGGCACACCCCCCCCCCGCCGGCCATAGGTCCGCGGTGTGTTTGTGTTACTATTGCGGGCACACCCCCCGCAGATCCGCGGTGTGTTTGTGTTTACTATTGCGGGCACCGCCCCCCCGTCGGCCGTAGGTCCGCGGGTGACGCCATGACGCTCGAACGTGAACGTCGTTTACGGCAGCGGAAGATTTACGACAGCCAGCATACAGACAGTGAGCAACGGACTTCACATGATATTATTCACAACTCGGATTAATTTAATGAAACCCATTGATTCTTTTGATCGGTGGACCCCTTTTGATTGGATATTATGGGATATACAAGTCTGTACATTTTTTGAACGAAGGTAAACGATTGAGAATTGATTTAGTTAGGCCAGAGATCAATGTGTAATCGATGTGTAAACTGTGATTCTGAATAAATATAAATGCTATCGAAATTTAGTTTGGATATCGTTATTATTGAATATACAAATCTGTAGATTAGTGACATTTTTTGAATGAAGGTTAGCGGTTGAAATGTGAATGAATTAGTTACGTGTTAAACAGTGGAAGGTCCGCCGGTTACAATGGGACGAACGGTAGAATATGACGATTTGAAACTAAAACTGCGATACAGAAAAAAGTATAACAGCTATCGAAATTTCGTGAACACGGCTAGATAGATACAAATCTCTAGATTTGTTTAATTGTTTGAACGATGGGAAACGGTTGAAATTTGAATTAGTTACGACGTAAAGAATGTGAAGAATTAAGAGGCTGGGCGGACGGCGAAGCCGTCCGCCCATTGATTTGTATTGGAAAAATAAAGGTGGAAAAAGTAGAATAATTTGAAAAGTTGAATTAATATGAAAAATGTGAATAGATAGCCATCATGTCGTAATAAATATGAACATTTTGATATTTGAATGGTTTCTGTAGCTGAAAATATGAAGAAGGAGAAGAGTGCCAAAAAACGGGCGGAAGAAGAATAAAAATAAAAATAATAAAGATTCAGATATCTAGAGTGTGAATGCTCCAGCATTCACACTAATAAAAAGCAATAAAAAAATACAAGAATAAAAGAATAGAAAGAAATAAAGTACTATAAGAGCAGCATAAAATCATGATTTAAAAGGACATAGTGCAATTAAATTTACAATTTAAAGTGCTTAGAACAAGCAATCATAAGCACAGGAGAAGAGAAGTGTTTTTAACTTGGATTTAAAAATGCTCACAGTTGGGGCTGATTTCAGTTCAGCTGGTAGTTTGTTCCAGTTTTGTGCAGCATAACAGCTAAAAGCTGCTTCACCATGTTTAGTTTGAACTCTGGGTTTCACTATCTGACCTAAGTCAGTAGATCTCAGAGCCCTACTGGGTTTGTATTCTACTAAGATGTCATTCATGTATTCTGGACCTAAACCATTCAGTGATTTGTAGACCAGTAGCAGAACTTTAAAGTCTATTCTATATAGGGCTGCAATGATTCATCGAGTTACTCGATTAACTCGATTATGAAAATTCCTCGAGGCAAAACATCTGCCTCGAAGCCTCGTTAAATTCCTATGACGCGCCTATGTGCAGGGATCTGATTGTTCCACACGGACCGTTGTTCAGGAAGCACACCAGCGTGTCCCCCCGTCGGCCGTAGGTCCGCGGTGTGTTACTATTGCGCGCACCCCCCCCCCCTCGCCGCCGGCCGTAGGTCCGCGGTGTGTTACTATTGCGCGCCCCGTCGGCCGTAGGTCCGCGGTGTGTTACTATTGCGCGCACCCCCCCGTCGGCCGTAGGTCCGCGGTGTGTTAGGCCTACTATTGCGCGCACCCCCCCCCCCCCTTCGGCCGTAGGTCCGCGGTGTGTTACTATTGCGCGCACCCCCCCCCCCCACCCCCGTCGGTCGTAGGTCCTTGTTGTGCATATTAATAAATTAAATTGCTTTTCCTCTTTTTCTCCCTCTCTCCCTCTTTTTCTCCCTCAGCACTTCCCAAAAGAGCATTTTTTTAGAAATGCTTGATCATTTTACAGCCACATCATTTTCGTTATGCATTATTTGTTTTGGTTGTTTAAAAACGCAATTTTTTTCTATCCGATTCCTCGATTAATCGATCGATAAAGTGCTAAATTAATCAATTACAAAAAGAATCGATATCTGCAGCCCTAATTCTATAGCTGACTGGGAGCCAGTGTAAAGACTTTAGAACTGGAGTAATGTGCTCTGATCTCTTTGTTCTGGTTAAAACTCGAGCTGCAGCATTCTGAATGAGCTGCAGCTGTTTAATGCTTTTTTGTGGGAGTCCAGTCAGAAGACCGTTACAGTAGTCGAGTCTACTGGAGATAAAAGCATGAATCAACTTCTCCTGGTCTGTTTGAGACATAAAACCCTTCACTCTGGATATGTTCTTAAGATGATAGAAGGCTGTTTTGGTGATGGATTTGATATGACTGCTGAAGGTCAAATCTGAGTCTATCAGCACGCCAAGGTTTCTGACTTGGTCCCTAGTTTTTAGAGAGAGTGACTCGAGATGTTTACTGACGGCAGTCCTCTTCTCTTTATTGCCAAAAACAATTACCTCAGTTTTGTCCTGATTTAATTGAAGGAAATTTTGGTTCATCCAATTTGTTACTTGCTCTAGACAGTGACACAATGACTGTATTGGGCTGTAGTCATCTGAGGACAGTGCTATGTATATCTGCATGTCATCTGCATAACTGTGATAGTCTACATTAGAGTTCTGCAGAACTTGACCCAAAGGCAGCATATATAGACTGAACAGAAGGGGTCCAAGAACTGACCCCTGAGGAACTCCACATGTCATAGCCATTCGATTGGATTCATAACTTCCAATGGTCACAAAATAACTCCGCTCCTTCAAGTAGGACCTGAACCATTCTAGGACTGTTCCGCTGAGTCCTGCCCAATTTTCCAACCTGTTCAACAGTATACTGTGATCCACAGTGTCAAATGCAGCACTGAGATCCTACAGGACCAGAACTGACACCTTGCCTGAGTCAGTGTTTAACCTAATGTCATTTAACACTCTAATAAGAGCTGTTTCTGTGCTGTGGTGAGGTCGGAAGCCTGATTGAAATTTGTCGAAAAGGCCACTGGAATGCAAGAATTTGCTGAGTTGATTAAAAACCACTTTCTCAACGATCTTGGCTATAAAAGGAAGATTTGAGATAGGTCTGTAGTTGGTTAACATGGAAGCATCCAGTGATCTCTTTTTTAAGAGTGGCTTAATAGCAGCTACTTTTAGGGATTTAGGAAACGTGCCCGACTGGAGTGAGCTATTTAGTATTTGTCGCAAATCTATTTGGACAGAGTTCACAATATTTTTAAAAAAGTCTGATGGCATTTTGTCAAGGCAGCATGTCGATGGTTTTAGATGCTGAACTGTTTCCTCTATGGTTTTTTGGTCAACTGTATTAAATTCTGACATCGCAGTTGAGTTATTCCTGGGAGGTCTTAGAGATTGCGTTATTTTATTGTTTTGTTGATTTGTGCTAATATTTAACCTTATGGACTGGATTTTTTCACTGAAAAAGCAAGCAAATTCATTGCATTTTATTGTGGAAAGGAGTTCTGGAGCTATCTGTTTAGGGGGGTTTGTCAGCTTATCAACCATAGCAAATAGGGTGCGGGTGTTGTTGATGTTCTTATTAATAATTTCAGAAAAGTGTCGCTGTCTAGCCTTTACTAACTCATAGTTAAAATTACAAAGACTTATTTTGTAGAGGTCATGGTGAATTTGAAGTTTAGTTTTTCTCCACTTACACTCTGCTTTCCTGCATTCTGTTTTTAAAGCCTTTACCATCATAGTGTTCCTCCATGGTGTTTTCTTTCTGATCAAGGTCGTCTTAGTTTTAATAGGTGCAACAGCATCCATGACATTTGAGATTTTCCAGTTGAATTGATCTAGGAGTTCATCAACTGACTCTGCACTCACAGTTGGTGACATAGCTATAGCCTCCATAAACTTTGCACTGGTATTCTCATTTATGTACCTTCTCTTAACAGACACAGAGGTTAACTGAACATTTGGAATGATCTGTAAATCAAAGAACACACAGAAATGATCAGAAAGAGCCAAGTCCTTAACATCCACAGAAGAAATGTTAACACCTTTAGAGATAACCAGATCCAGAGTGTGGCCTCGAGTGTGTGTGGGCCCTTTCACATGTTGCAAGAGGCCAAAAGTGTCAAGTAGAGCAGAGAGTTCTTTGGCATTAGTGTCCATGTTATTGTCTACGTGAATGTTAAAATCCCCTGTTATGATAAAAAAGTTATAGTCAGTGCAGATAACTGACAGCAGTTCAGCAAACTCATCAATGAATTTTCCTGAGTATCTTGGAGGTCTATAAATGATTAAAAAAAGGACTTTTGGATCACCTTTTAGAAAAAAACAGAGATACAGCTGTACATGCTGTTCTGTCGCGTTTGCAGACTTCGATTGGTTTGGGTTGAGGTTAAAATCCAGAAAATTCAGTTGATAGTTTAAGTATGAGTTTAAAAAGGGTCTAATAGTGCCAAACATCTTTTTTTCAAGGACATAGGGTGAACATATGGTTTAAAAGCACCTCAAAAAGGTGGACATGCCACCTTTTTGAATTTCTTGCAAAATGGAAGTTCCATTTAAGTCAAGCTGCTGGGGAATTTCCCCATCTCTTTTCCATTATAAATGTTAAACATTTAATCCTCTTCGTCCTGGTGTAACTAAGCAGTGTTTTTGCACTGAGGATTTAACAGGGGAATTTAGTTTTGGTTACCAGGATGCATAAATTCCCCTGTGTTATCTTGGGCTACGTCACCCAGGGCAGACTATCAAAGCGAGCATGCGCACACCGCAAAAACAAAGAGTGGCCAGCTGGAATCAGTGTTGAAATAGACATTAGGTAACATACAGCACCGGGACCCTCGGTAGAGGGAAAAACCTTTTGATGGTGCATCCGACTGCTGGCTGCTCTCCTTTTAGTTGTATTCCTTTTATGTTGCCATCAGCGTATTCACATTTATGTTTCCTTTTCAAGGCAGACCCCACATCTCATTGTAAGGTGTAAATGCGT